>LZPO01035219.1:0-35167 GCA_001675575.1 Neotoma lepida
ATATAGTAACATGGGTTGAATCATTGGAAATGGATGAAGAAAGGATTGTTGAACTATTAATAGAGCAATAAAAGTACTCAGATCAAAGCATGAATAAAGGAAGGGAGCATAATAAATATCAAAAATATATGATACATATTGCAAAGTGCCTAATATATGTATAGTTGGAATCTTACAAGGAAAAGAGTTTTTCTGGAGTTAATATTCAAATTGATAATGACAAACAATTATCAAAATGGAGGAAAGACATCAATTTGCAAAAATCCCACGTGCAATAAACAAACAAAAAGTACAACTAATTACACCAGTGAAACTACCAGAGATGAACAATGAAGAGAAAAATCTTAAGTGGAGGCAAAGAAAGATGTATCACCCAAAGGCAGCAATAAGACTGGCAGTCTACTTCTGAAAAGAAATGATGGCGCCTAAGAGACAATGTAATGCTATCTTATAAAGTGCTAAAAGAGAATGGCTACCACTATAGAATTCTGCACTCTAGGAACATGTCCCTCAAAACTGAAGATGAGATAACTTTATAGACAGAGAGTAGGGTAACTTACCAAATAGATCTGACTCAAACACAAATGTGAGTTGTTAGGTTAGAAAAGGCGATCTCGGAAAGAAATGTGAGGGTAGAAAAAGAAACAAAAAGCATTCATGTAGATGAGTCTCAATTAATCTTGGCCACAGAATGGAAAAACCATTGAATCTTAAAAATATATGAGCAATAAAATGCTTGTAAGTAATAACATGAAAAGTGAGAAAAGGTAAACAAGACACCAGTCTAAGGTTCTATCATTTTCTGTGTTCTAAACTACGAGTTGATAAACAGCCTGTATTAAATGATGCATGCTATATTTAGGGTGACATTTGACATGTTACTGTCAAGCTAGGAAAAACAGTTGAACAATAAATTTCATTCTCCTTCCCTCTTTATTTTCATTTGGTATTGAGGATCAGAACTTTGCTGGGCGGTGACCTTTAATCCCAGCACTCAGGAGGCAGAGGCAGGTGGATCTCTGAGTTCAACCTGGTTTACAGAGCAGAGTTCCAGGACAGCCAGGGCTCTCCTATCTCCTCAGGTCATCCTCAGCTATACAGAAAGTTCAAGCCCAACCTGTGTTTTATGAGACTCTGTACTTTGTAAAAAAACAAACAGAATTTCACATATGCTAGATGATCTCAATGTCACTGAACCACTCCAGCCCATGGGGAAAAAAATCCTAAACAATGCAAAAAATAATGAAAAAACATAAATGTGATAGAGTGAATAGAAAAAAAAAATAAGGTAGTTTGTATTAAATATAAATTGACTCAGTGTACCAATTAAAAGATATAATTGTCTGACTGGATAAAAGATTCATTTAGGAAAAAGTATAACTAATTGAAAGAAATGATATTTTTAAAACCAGCTATATCAAAATATAGTTAAAATAACTATATTAGCCCTTAAAATAGACTTTAAGACAAGAAATAGTAACATGTAGTATAATTAACAGTATTAATATAACAGAGGGATAAAATCATTCTCAATTTATGGGCATTTAATTTAAAAATAGCATTAAAATATATAAAGCAAAAATGGAAAAACTAAAAAAAATCATACACAAATTCACATTGTATTGTAAGACCTCAACAAATCTTTCAGTAGCCAACAGGACATTCCAGGAGAAAAATAATCACTAATATAGGCAAGCTGGACATAGTCTGATGTGATCTAGTTATAACCCAGCAATCACAAGATAAAGTCTTTCAACTGAACATTTACCCAAATTGATCATAATACAAGTGTCAAGATTAATGAAAGGATTGAAATCATCCAGTGCAAATTGTGACCACAGAGATCTGGAAAGTTATTTTTAAAACACTAGAAATCAGTAAATAGGTTAAAGAGTCAGCTAACTCCTACAGGCTGCCCTCTGACCCCCATACAAGTCCCATGACATATACACACACACAAACTCTAAAAACTCCCTCAAAGAAAATATGTGAGGCACAACTAAAGCGATTCTTGGAGGAAAGCAGATAGCTTTGCACATCTGTGTTAGAAAAGAAAGCTGTACCTAATGTTGTTATCTAATACTGTACCTTGTAAACATAAAAAAAAAGGATAAAAGTAAAAGAAGTCTAAAGAAAAATCATCAGCAAGAGTTGATTCTTTGGAAAGATTAATGAAATTGGCTTTGAAAACATAGATTGGGCAAAAAAAGAAGAAAATATAAATCATGAATGTAACAAATGAAAGAAGGGTGTCACTGAAGTTCTCATGAATTAGAAATTGAATAATATGACATGACAAACTTTATCTCAATTGTCTTGATAACTCAGGTAAAATAACCAATTGGGGTGGGGATGCAGAGCTTACTATAATTGACAAAAGAAATAATATATATAGTCCTAGGTATTTTTTTAAAAATTGAATTAGAATTAAGATTGTCTGGGCCTCATAGCTCCACTGGTGAATTGTGTCTAATATTTAAGTAAAAATAATAACAATCTTACACAAAGTTTCAGAATATAGTAGAGAAGGGATACTGGCTCACCCATTTTATAAAGCCAGCAAGACCCTAGTAACAATACCAAAATCATTACAAGAAAATTATACATTAATACCTCTCATTCACATTTATTTAAAAATCCTTAACAAAATGTTAACAAGTCATGTATCATAATGTATAAAAGATAAGTACATCATGGTAAAGTGACATTTGTCCTAGGATTGCATGGCTCGTTTAACAGCAAAATCAATCATTATAATTCACTGTGCTAACAGTTTTATTTAAGCTGTTACTTGTTTGAGCAGAGGCAAGAAGATCATTTTACAAAGCTTAACAATCACTCATGACTTTTAAAAAAAAACTAGAAATACACAAAAACTACTTTCATCAAACATAGGGCATGTATCTTAGTGGTGAAACATGAAAGTCTACTGTAAATCATCAAAAAGCAATGGTGTCCCTAATACTGGGAACAAAGCAAGGAATCCTCTCCCCACACTCACTGCATCTGTGTAAAACTGAGCTAGATGTCCTCACCAATGAGATAAGACAAGTTATAAAGAAGGAAAGAAAGAAAGGGAAAAGGAAGGAAGGAAGGAAGGAAGGAAGGAAGGAAGGAAGGAAGGAAGGAAGGAAGGAAGGAAGGAAGGAAAGAGGGAAGGAAGGGAGAAAGCATGATTGCTGGTAATGAAGATAGCAGCTATGAAGAGATGGATGGATGGATTGTATTTATAGATAATTATAAGGAATCTGTAAAAACTATAATTTATATTTTTAAAGGTATGCTAATATATTAAAATCTGGGCAAGCTATTACTATCTGGAAAAATGAACAAGAAATCGGTAGCAGCTATTACAAATTTGTGAATGAGGTTTATGAACTCATAGCCAGAAGAGTCGGGAATGAAAGAGACTTTTCCTGTATGAATTGTTTAAGTTATTGGTAATTGAACATAGTTAATTTTTTACCATTTTAAATATAACTTATTTTTTGAAAGACTGAATTGGTCAGCGCCTTATCAATGTCTAATGATGAACACTTTTCAGTTCCTGTACCCTTCACACAAACTATGATCGAACTCATCAGACCACAGATGTCATTAACATGACTGTCATTCCAGAATTATATCCATTTGAGAGAAGTAAAGTAAATAATACAGAAATGATTGTAGCCAGAAGTCAAACTGCAGCTCATATTAATATATAACAAGGCAATGTTTACTATAGATGCCTATATAATGCTTTCTCATTGTACTTATACTCACATAGCTAGGTAAATACTCTTTTCCCTTAACTCTCTTGAATACTAAACAATACACCAAAATAGTAACAATAGGAATAATAAAATCTAACATGTATCTAAGGCTTGTTATTTAAGACTCTGCACAAAATTCTTTATGTCTATTATTTCAAAATGTAATATCCATAATTCTGGCAACAGAATAATAGGGGTTAGAGGCCAGAATAATTAAGATTAAATAGAAATTCTCCAAATAGCCTTAATTCTTCATTCTTTGTAGTTTGGAATACTGTAACAACATTTGAGTATCATGATGGCTGAGTGTGTGTGTGTGTGTGTGTGTGTGTGTGTGTGTGTGTGTGTATTAAATGGAAGTCTTGGAGATCATAGGTGAAAACCAGCAGAATTTACAACATGATTAGATACATTCTAGGAGAGCTTTATGCCACTAAGTAGGAAGTTGAGCATATACATCGATCAAATTTAAACTATCTTCAGATAATTTAAACAAAAGATAAAATTTTAACCCAAATTAAGAAAATAATTTGGACTATCTACCTGCCAAGGAAATCAACAAAATCTTCAATGTCTTGCTTTATCCTTTGCTAATCCTTTGAAACCGTGAGGAATAGTACAAATATGTTATCTGAATCCACCCAACAGACTCATTCACTGTTCGTCTATCGCTGTTTATTGTAAACATGCATTAATCGATACTCATAACTTCAGCACTCTGAAATGTTAGACAACCCCAGTAATCATTACCCCGAGAATTAACCGGCACAGCAATGATCAGGCCTCCTTAAGCAGCGAATGGTTCCATCTGCTCTTTAGCAACATAGTCTGCGGTAGCACCAAGAATTCCTTCTTCCACAAATACCTGGACCAGGAGGCATTCTACTGCATCCCCAAATAGTAGCTGTGCTTTTGGCTTCTGAGCTGAAGACAGCTGAGGGGGGAGGAGCAGGCACCAAGTTGCTGCTGCTGCTTTCCTCTGCCTCAGACCTACAAGGGCCTGTCTCAGTGCTCATCTTGGTGAACCCTGATGGCTCTCTGGATCAGGAGCCCACACCTGGGACCAGTGGAGCAAAGATGGCTTCTGACAGCTTCCTGTGCTACAAAATGCCATGCAGTGGCTGAGTGGCCTCCTCTTCATGGATTCTCTCTTCTCCCCTCCCTTCCACATCCATGCCCTTGTTTAGTCCCAGCTTCCATTAGAAATGCTATTTGGGCAGCAAATTTCACAGATTGGATCCATCTCAATGCTGTCATGCAAAGAAAGCACATCTGTCTGACTCTTCATTTAAAATAAGGGAAAAATTGAAATAGCAAAATGCTGTAGTCGCTCTGAGCTGTCTCCTAATGAACCTGTTTGTCCCATGAGCTGTAGTGAGGAGCCTCTCCTCGGCAAGAATTCTTTGTGCATATTAATATTATGCATGTTTTCCATGTGACTCCTTCTCACTTGCCCTCACCCCATCCTTTGAATTCATTTAAATAAAAATAATTTATGTGGACATTCCTTCAGTCAGGATTTTCTCTTTCTCTTTCTTAAAGACATCCATAACATTTGGTTGATGCTTTGCGTCCAAACCAAGTCGTTAGCCTTTGCATGTCATTAGAGCTTTATAAAGAACAACAGCGACACCTGCGTGTGCCGCAGCGCCAAGAGACAGAAAATATACCGAAAACAAAACTCCACACTGGCTTGGAGGCTGTCTGGCTTTCCCCAGCAGCCCCTGCCACCACCATGGATAGGAGTAATTGTACAGTGCAATCACATCATGCCTCATCTGAATATTCATAGCAGAGACAAAGCTTTGGAGGATAAGGGAGGAGCGGGGATAATTTAAATATAAACCAGCATCTCATTTCCAAATCAAGTTGTGCAGTTACACTGTGCACCAGGATTCAATATTAAACCAACATTGTTTCACAGTTTGAAAATTGGAAGTGAAGAAGATGGAAGAGAAAGGGTCTCAGTAAAGAAAGGGTGGCGGCAATTCCCACTCTCCACTGAGGAAAAACAAGGAAGGAAGGCAACAGAATAAAAATCGTTAAAGTGATATTTGAAGAGTCACCAACAGTGGCTAACCAGCTGCTGTTTTACCAAGAATGAAATAGCCTATTGAGGGAACTTTAAAAGCCCTCAATTAATATGTTGTGCATGTATACGATCTACAAAGAACTCACTGTATTCCCCACCTCCAATACCCCCAATACTCACATAGTCCCTAACCACCACCTTCCTTTTCTGTCAGGTGCAGGGGAAGGATCAGAGCTATAAAATAATTAATTAACCACTTCAAAAGTGACAACACCCATCTTCACATTAAAGGATAAAAACAAACACATACAAAAGGTGGCTTCATTAATAAGGGATAAATTACCGATGGCTTCTTCATTCTCTTTAGTTCATTACCCCCCAAATGAAACAAATATAATCCACATGTTAACATTTCTTGTCTTCTTTCTTTGTTTTTAGTATGACGCCCTTTATTATTTTTTAAGTGTTGGTATTTGTAGAAGCCTCTGTCACCGCATTCCCCAAAGAGCTACTAGTTTCAGCCCACTGGAGTTTATATTCCTTTAATTGTCTAGTGCAGGGACATTGCTGCTGTTTTTAAAAATATACCGCTCTGCAGGAATTAGAAGAATCCAAGGTTGTATCCAACTTCAAAGGTTTCCAAGTCATAATGATTTTAGCAAAAGCAGAAGACACATCATGGAACAAGCCCCGTTTGAAGATAAGCATCATAGGGATCTTTTTTTCCTTCCCTGTCTCCCCAACTTTGTACTTCTCCTGGCTCTGAGTGCCCCCTTGCTAACATGGCTTAATGATATGCAAATGAAATATGCATAAAACCATTCTACTGTATGATGATTAAACACTGGAGACATTAACAGCGGAGGCTTCACTCTGTAATGATCCTTCCCGACCATCCACTTTGATTGCGGAGTTATGGAAACCCATAGCAGTTGGCAGAGAGAGTGAAACAGAGAAGGAAGGAAAGATGCGGGGGCACATCGCCCATCTCGGTGCTTCTCCCACTCCAGAAGAGCCCCCCCAACCTTTGTACTGCACTGCTATTGCTGTCTTTTGTAATCCATCCGTGCAGTCGCACCAGAGCGATTAACGGGGAAAAAAACAAAACCTTTTCTCTTAATGTTTCAAAGCTCATTAGCCAAACGATTATTCCTCATTAACAGCGAAAGCTCATTCATTAAAAGGAAGAATATGCCCAAAAGATGCCAGCGCGGTTAATCCTGAGTCCCGTAACTGGTCTGTAAATCCCACACTACTTGTATATTCCATGTGAAAGGGGCATGCGCCAATCCACAATTTTAAAAGAAAAGGAACAAAAATGAAAACAGTTTGTGTATTTTGTAAAATCCACAAGAGCAGCAATTAATATTCCCATTGAATGACTTTATTATTTTTTTTTTGTCTCTCTTTTGTTTCCAGCGCCTGCCCCTGGCTCAGTGCCCGGTGCCAACAGAACACCTTCAGGATTCACAGCAACGCAGAAACCGTGAGTACCAGCCGTTCCCTCAGACCCTTTTGCAGGTTGTCTTTATTTTAAGCACCTGAAACAGAGACAAGCCTCTTCCCCCTTCTTCTCCTCAGCATCATACCACCAGGGTTTCCTGAGTAGCCCCTTCCAAAGCCCTCTGCCTTCAAGTTTGTGCATGTCTGTGTGGCATCCCTCCTCCTCCTCCTCCACTCCCATAGTGGAGCTTGTAAAAGGGCTTCAGATCGGCCCCATTCATCTCCCTGGTGATAGCAGTGAATGTAGATAAATCTCTGGCTGCCTGCTTGCTGCTCCAGTATGATTTTTATTTTGTCTTCTGTATATACCTGGATTAGAGAGTGGGATGTACACACACACACATACATGCACATACACATATCACCTCTTCTTTCCTCTGCCATCCTCTCCTAGTTCTCAGACATGCATGCATTCCACATGTGTGTATATGCAAAACATATACACCTGTATACGTACCCATACCTATAGCATGGAAATAGACACATCTCTAAGCATTCAGTTTATCAGAAAGTATGTGTATTTGTATACACATATAGCCTTACACACATATATCTATATGCAATCGATAGCTGCCTGTTTTCACATCTACCCATCTCTAGCTCCTCTTAAATAGTCCTTCTTTTCTCTCAGCAGAGGCTGTGTTGCAATTTCTATCCAGGATTGTAAAAGAAGTATTCTTTCCTTATGATTTCTGTTTGTAGACCTTTATGCTCCCTCTCTGCCTTCTTCGGAGCTGTAAAATTGGCATCTTTCCCTGAGGTTTTCCGAATGGCAAGTGGTACCGGCTGTGGCGTGCATTCATGCCGCTTCCTATGGCATTTCTCTTCCGATGTCTGCTTTTTCTCTTTGTTTGTTGTTGACTAGGCTGAATGGTGATTTTTTTTAAGTTAATTATAAACGAAGTTGAATAGCAAATAAGCCAGTAGCATGTCCCCTCAAAAAAATTTAATGAAAAAACAAAAATAGCCCATCCAAGTGCCTTCTGCTGCAACAGATGCCCACATCACCCTTGGCATGGGCAAACGGACAAACAATTTTGGTGGTTGATAATTTTTTCTGATTGTTGCTGTATCTGTTGTTTGTTTTCCTTGTTTCTTTTTGATTTTTCAAGATGTCCAGGATCCCGGCCTCTGCTTGGAACGGAACAGTGTCATGGCGGAGACAACGGCCTTTGTCTTGCTGGGTGTGAAAACATCCGCTGTGCTGGCTCCACTGCGGCAGAATCAAGTTTAAATGAAAAAAGTGATTAAAGTCAGCTTTGTGCTTCTTTGGTGTGGAAGACCCCCAAACCCCAAGTAGCCGACTCCCAGGGTCCAAGGAAGGGCTCATAGTTGGAGCAGCCTGGGCTGTAATCCTGGCACTTGCGCCTTGCGTTGCTGCTTGCTGTTCGCTCCTGGGGGTCTGGATAATCTCCCTTGGTTTTACCGCACTGTCTGGCCCGCATACAGGGCCCGGTAACATATACCCGCTGCTGCTATCACACGAAACTGTGGCGTTGCCCCTGAATGGATGGCACGGTGCCAACTCTTCTGCCATCCGCCCTTGCAGCTTTTCTCTTTCCTCCCGCCCTCCCCTTCTTCTCCTCCTCCCGTCGACTTGACGTTAATTAACACACGGGTTAATTGATTTTAAAAGCCGAAGAATTACAGTTAACTTTTCCCACAGGGTACAGACGCCAGCCGCTTGGCACACTCTGCCTTCCGCACTGGTGCAGGGGGGCAGGGAAAGCCCGCAGCAAAACTAGCAACTGCTGAGGGAGCGTTGCCTGCTTATTGGAGTAGAGCGGATAGAAGTCGACGTGGCACTGCCTCATCCTGTACAGTATATGGAGCCATTATATGTTTTGTCAAATAGTCAAACACAACCCTGTCTTTCTTCTGTCTTCCTTTGCCAAACTAGAAAACCCCTTCAGAAGTTCTTCCAGAGATGGGATAAGCCCCTCCCCAAGACCATTTATCTCCTCCATAAAATGCTTCTTTTCTAGTAATAACAAAATAATGGTGCCTTTAAGACTTTTTTGAATTGTTTTTTGGTTTCACAAAAATTTCCCTAAATAGCGCAAGTATTAAGTTCCATGAAGTTTTTCTCAGTGTCTGTTTTATTTTGTTTCCGTTCCTCTTGGCCAGATTAGGTTATTTTTGGTAAAGGATTTCAGTGAGAAAGTACATAGTATAATTAAGAACAAAATTCCTACCAAGGCTCTTTGTTATTTTGTATGTGTGTGTATCTTTGCTTGCCATCCCCTTTCCCACAGCCTCTGTACAAAATAAAAGCAATTGGTATTGCAATTGAGAAGGAGTCAGGCAAGGCTGGAAACTTAATGCTTTTACCTTTTCATGCTTTCATTTTATTTCATTTTGTTTTTTAAAAGCACACAGCAAGTGAAGCGACAAGAGGAATCCATTATGCAAATCATGTCACTTTGCATAATGTCTCATGACTGGAATATGCAAATGAGCTGTATAATTTATGAGTGCCAGTGTCTGTCTAAAAGTGTTTCACATAATTTACAAAGTAAGCCTGAGACAGGGTGAAAGCAGCTCTTCCAAGTCCATTGCCAGGAAAACTGCATTTTCCTGTAAAGTGCCACTCATGCTATCCTCAAGAGCTGTGTAAGAGATTAAGGTTCCAAGTGTTCAAGAAACACAGAAATTCTCCTGCCTGAAAGTTTGCAAGAAACTTCAACTACAGTGGCACAATTTTTAGATTCTGTCTTGGAAAGAAACGGTTAAAGCCAAATGTGTCATTTGTATCTAGGTTTTCTTTTGGGAGTCCGGGAATATTTGAGAGGAGTGTCTACTATATGTGCCTGGGTATATGAAAGCAAGAGGATCGGAGCTCACATTCCAGTTGGTTTTATGTGCTTTGCTCTGTGCACCATTTTATGAACCATAGGCTCTTACACATTGGATGTTGATACAAAAGGCTCAGGAATCAGTTGTCTTGTGAAGATAGAAGGCAACTTTCTGCCTTCAAAGGAGAAGAAATATTGCTTGCCCAAAGCCCAAAGCTAGGTTTGAGTAGTCACTTTAGTTGACCACTCTATATCACTATTTTTAAAAATTATTCTTTTTCGATGACTCAACTCTTTGAGAAGTCATAACATCTCTAATAATCTGATATAGTCTGGCCTTATATTTTCATTATCATTACAAAGTCTACAGAGAAGATACACCAAGCTATCGTGGCAGTGAATACCAGAGGGTCTGATCCTCAGCAGGCTTGCCAAAAAGACTTCCTGATGAAATTGAGTCCAAATCAGCTCCAAAAGGTGAAGAGAGATCAAACAAAAAGTGAGGAAGTGTTTTTCTCACAGAAGCTTTGGCCAGCAAATACCTTTGTTCATTTGTTAGTGCCTCATCTCTTAGGTCATTATTCTGAGTACTTGTATACCATTTATCTCATAATGAAAACTACTATTAACTACTATTAAAACACTTTCTATATAAGATCTCAACTCATTCAAAATTTATAGACTGAACCATCAAAATTCTGGATGCGACCTTGTGTGACATCCTCCTTTTAATAGCCATTTAAGAAAATAATGATAGGAAAAATGACACACCCAAAAGAACAGAATGCAAAATCTTTGCTAGTATAATGGAACATTAAGATGAACTGCCCTGTGGTCTACAAAGAAAAAAGAAAGAAAGAAATTTAGAAATATTCAAGTCAGAAAAAATAAACTCTCTAGTCCACCCCCTCCAAAAAAAAAATTGGACTACAAAGCAGTGAGAATGCTCTCTGGAAAATCTTGCATGTAGAATCAAATATTTCTAATGACATGCATTTAAGAGGCAGTGGGAAATTAGAAAATATGTTAATGGAATGCAAATGAAAACACATTAGAAAATTTCTAAGATGCAGTTAAGATGTGCTTGGAGGGAAAAAGCCTTTGTGATTTACTCTAGAAGCCAGAAAACTTTTGGGTCATTAAGTCTCTGCTTGAGAGGAAAGGAACTTGAACCAAATGTGAAAAAGATATGTCAAACTTCATCAGAACTGAAAATACTTGCTACTTGAATGAAATAAAATAACGAAAATAAATAAGCTACAGACTGGAGAAAATATTTTTTACCAGTGATAAAGTTTTTAAAAAGCCACAAAAACTAATCAACCTAAACCAGACTGAAAATAGCAAAAGCACAGAAGAAATGTAGACTTTAAAGTATGTAGAAGCAGACTGGACTGTCAGTAAAAGATGTATACTGTAAGAAATGTTCAAGAATTCTCCCCAAACAAGTGGGAAATTATACCAAGTGAATCAAAAGCACTGGAAATGGTAATTGTCACTGCCATGTTTTAAAACTTTTATTACTTAAGTGAATTTTTAAAAAAATTTAGTCTAAAGCAAAATAATAATTATTATTTTTATAACAAATGTAACTTGTGACAACAAAAGCTGTTGAAAAGAAAATGGAAGTATTCTGCCCTGAGGTTCTTCTGTATGTGTATGCAAATATTACCCTAAGTGGACTCTAATGAGTTACAGTTGCATATCCTAAAAATAGAAAGCTAAAATGAAGCCATGATTAATAGGCTAAAAGAGAAAAAGTTGTCACCAAATATATCCATTTAATCAAGGACAAGATAATAAACTCAATCTTCATTAATTACATTAAATGTAAATGGCCTAAATATTCTAAATGACAAGATAGGCCAGATTGCATAGAAAACCAGTATGACCCAAATAAGTGCACCTTTTTTACATTCCACTTCCTCTATTCCAGAACCTCCAGGGTTTACTCCCAAACATACTCTGCCGGTTCCTACAGAACACTTTAGGCAGGTGCTACCAGACACTCTAGGCATCAATCTCCCTTCTCTATAAACAGGCCCAATATTTCTCCTTGGGAATATGCAAGATTTAACTCTGGTTGTTGCTCTGGTGGCCAAGGGTGAAATGAATCCAGGTTCTGAAAACAGAAAACATTCTATAAGGCAGCAGCCTCCCTTGAAGCCTTTGCATTGTCAGAGGCATGACACTGTCCCTTTCTCCTAAAAAGGAGGACTAGTCCCTTTCAGAGGCCCAAAAGATCCCAAGTAATCTCGTTCAAGGCTTAGGTTAACAAAGATGACTACAATGAGAGGTCAGTCTTCTCTTAAATTCTGCTGCTCTTACAAGCCACATTCAAGTCTTTAACTGTACATTTAACTGTGTCAAATGACTTTTATTCTTTTTTATGGGTTGCCTAATCAACCAAACTCATCATTTTCTTTCTTCATTAAATCATTGGTACTCAGCAGCAATGGACCAGTTCAGTGGCCCTAGTACTCTCTTCATTGCTCTGATAAGCCAGAGACATCACACAGCAAATCCCTTCTCTCTATCTCTGTCATAGCCACATTCACCTAAGACTGTGATAGCCAGTCAAGCCTTCAGTGCTTTTTCCAGACTATGCCTCCAGTGATCACTCCAAATGAAAACTTCCCCAGGTAGACTTCAGTCAAAACAGAGACCAAAACACTTTTTTACAACTGATGTAAGACATTGTTCTTACCCTGAGAGATTTCTGTAAGGAAAGACATGGAATAAGATGAACAAAAAGTTTTGCAAATATGTAGAGAACGGTAGAAATCTAGCCTCACCTTGAGTTTGTAGAGCATTCTGGAGCATGTGTTGTTTACCAAAGAACAGCTGACCTGTTGTACCCCAACATTATTCAGCTACTGACTCTGAGCTTCCACCAGTGAGGCCGTACATCCCAGACATTCTAAATAAAGTGTTCTACCAAGGGCTGTGTGGTCGTGATCGGGCAACTGCAGTCCTCTGAGAAGCACAAGTATAAGCTAGTCCTGTCATTCAGCAGCTGAAGGATACGGTCTGTCTTGCTGAAGAAGATCTAGGCAGAGCCATGGCAGTTGCAATAATGGAGTAGCTAATGTGAAAGCATGTTTTTATTTATTAATTTTAAAATTAAAGTACACCAAGATATGTTCCTTGTGCATTTGGAAAGAAAATATACACTCTGCAATTAAGCGTAGGATTCTAACAGGTCTAGTTGACAATTATTCAACATCTACATGGTTTCTGATCCTGTCCATTACTGAAGAAGGAGTGTTAAAGTCTTTATTAGTAGAAACCTTTTCATCTGTCTTTGATTTCTGTTTCATGCATTTTAAGTTTCTGTTATTGGGTGTATGCACTTAAAACTGCAGTGTATTATTATAGAAATGAACCCTTCATCATTGTGAAATACTTTTCATCATCTCTGGTAATCCTTGTTTTGAAATTCACTTTGTATGATATTAATAGACTAATGAATAATCATTTTCCTATAATATCTTTCCCCTCTTAAGTCTAATACTTTAATGGCAAACTTATTAGAAGAAGTAGTAAGTAGGCAAGATGAAAAATTAAGGTATGGATTTGGGGCAGGTGCAAGAAAGAACACAGTTGGAACATGATACTTGGCTTTTTGTCAGAACATAACAAAATCACTTCCACAGTGACGGTACTCCAACCATATGGATATTAGTCATAGAAACTAGAAGCTTTATGATATTTTAAAAAAAATTTTTTGTCTAGATAGTCAGTCTGCACTTAAATATCAACCATTTTCCTTTTTTTGCTTCTTTTCTTAAAATTTATATGTAACAATACATTTAATTGTGAGATGTATTTTTTTATTATGCTGTATTTTCTTTTTATTTTTTAATTATTGTTTATATTTTCAATTAAAAATGTACAAAATAAAATGACATTGCTGGTCTTGTAAGAGCTCTACAGTTTTCCTAAATGTACCTATTACCTGCAGCAGTTCACCTCTTCAGGAAGTTGGATTCTGTTCATTGGTTATCTTTAAGACCACCTCAAATTTAAAGGCTACCTTATTGTACGTTTAAAGTGTATTATAACAGTGTGGTAGTTAATAAAACACTATTTTTTTTTCTTTTGAAAAAAAAAAAAGAAAGATATTTTTGCATGTGAGTGGTCATAACATGAGTGTTTGTCTGCTTTAATAATCCATGGGCTTTTACAAATGTTTTATAATTGATAATGGAGAAAGTCTTAAGTAAAAAAGTGTTCATCGTAATATGCACTCAAAGATTATTTACAAAAAGTTAGCATATGTGTTGTTAAAAAGGGAATCTCAGATAACCAAAAGATATAATTATTCCAATTGTACTTTTTCAACAGCACATAATCATATTGGAAATCAACCATAAAAAGTATTTTTTTCACATCCCAATGAATAGAATATATAATTGGTTAAAAACGGTAGAATTAAATGTCTGTCAATCTTCATTGATATAAAAAAACTTAAATAAGTAGATTCAAGCAAAAAGACAGCTCTTCTTCAGAGTAAAATTCCAAAGAACAAATGTTGAAAGATAATAATAAAGTTAGAAAACCATTTGGTAAACATTGGAAAAATAACTGTGGTCAGTAATCATAAACAATGCTAAAATTAGTGAATTCTTTGTTTCTTTTATGTCACCTCAAGGTACCCCACTTTGAAAATGGGAAATATGAGAGTTATCTAATTGGGGAGATGGGGACTAGATACAGAAGAAGGAAGGAAGAGGATTAAAGAATAGTAATAATGTCTGAAAAAGTCATAAGGAATCATATTATTAACTACTTTCTTAAAATGCCTATAATACACACACACACACATATATATATATATATATAATGAAATTTTACCATCTGAGCTGACAATGCTCCCCCAAGAGCCATAGACCATCTAACAAAAATCCCAACAGCAGGCATGAGAAGCCCTTTTTAGTTGTTGGTCAGTGTTGTCCAGGAGGCTCCCAAAATATAAGCTATTGATGTCGCCATTTGGTTGCCCACCAGAGGTATAAGGTAAGTCATTATTGCTGAAGACACCATGTACGCACTTCAGACACAATACCCAGGTCTCGTAAGCTAAATCTAATCGGAAAGCCTCCGCCTTGAGGACTAGTTTCCATGGAACCAGGAAGCACTATGCAGGCTTCCAAAGGAGGGAAACAACCAGTCGTCTTGTGCAGCTATCACATCTGTGAACAACAATGACAGACATGACACAATAACCCTAAGGGTGCAGGAGTGCACACATAACTTGGCAGTAACCAATAGCTCTCTAATTGGACTTAAGACCCTGTACAGCTCAGTCCCACGGATACATCTGCAGCACAGTTTCTGCACCTGAGGCTTGGGGATCATAGCAGAAGAGTTGGTGGAAAGATTGTAAGCGCCAGAGGAATCGAGAGTTTGCTGTGAGATTGTTTCTCCCAGAAACATCAGAAGCTACATCCATGAAGTCTCATCAGCATGGATGCTTAAACATTATGTGAACAAGAATAACACCAATAGAAATGCTGACATGGACAGGGAAAACTCATGAGGTCTCAACCTGAGACAAATAGTCTTTTCCAGGGAAAAGCATACCAATTGATCATCAAATACCAAATGATCAGCCCTGAAAACATATATATATAAATAACATTATATGAATTGTGCAGGTTGTATTTATGTATTTAGGAATACACACACACACACACACACACACACACACACACAGATATATAATAACAAGGAAAAAGAGACCATGAATTTGAAATCGAGCAGGAGATTTATGGGGGGGAGTTGAGGGAGGAAAGGGAAGGGGCTGATATAATGAAATTAGAATCTCAACGTAGTTTTAAAAATGTCTCCCTGCAAGGTATAGGTTAATTACAAGGAAAAAACTAGTGGCTTTACTGTGAAAATCTTGGTAAACTATTTAAATCTGTGTTCAGAGGCAATATGATCTGGTATTAGGACATTAGAGACAGCCAGATAGTTCACATTCTCACTTGTCACCTGAGCTCAACATGACATTGACAAATATACATAATATCATTGCCATCATGAAAAAAATTTCATACTATTCTAAACTTGGAGACACTGTACAAAGTAATAGCTTTCCAATGTTCTTCAGAACTGTGAAGGTCATGGCAAGCAGAAAGACTGAGACCTGTGGATTGGTGGAGATTAAGGAGACATTGTGACTAATGTAGTCCCTTCCCCCTATGGACATAGCTCAGTAAAGGGCTTGTCCCTGCACTGAAACTGTAACTGCTTCTTAAATCTAACAGGAGATGTTCCATAAAGATGCTGAAGACTGCTCATTTATACCAGTGTCCTTCAACACTGTAGCAAGGACTTCTCTGTTGCCTCTTCATAAACCTTAGTCTGCTGGCATGCTTTTTCCACTTATTTGGAGGACAAGTCAGCCAGCTCCTCAAGGAAGAAATCCTGCTGGAGAAACAACCAAGTACAACAAAGGTATAAGAAAATCTGTGGTGACCATCTACCCCAAACAACCTAGTTTTTGTTTGAGAGTGTGAACATACATAGATCACCATGTAGAACAGAAATATGTACAATATGAACAAGAATAGATGAGAAACTGAGTCTCCAGAAATAAAGATGGTACAAAAAGGAAAAGACAAAAACTTTAAGACACAAAGAGAGACTAAAGCGGGAGAGTCATAGTAATGTCAAGTGCTGCTTGGATAGCCTAGCAAACCCAGTGAGACCCTGACCCATGGAAACAGCAACACAAATGGTAGAAAGGGAGAAAACAGCAGGAATTCTTAAAGGCTAAAAGGTGAGTTGAGGACATGGCTTGTCAGCAAAGCACCTGACTCCCAAGTATGAGAACCCTGGGACTCACGTTAAAAATCTAGGCATGGTGGCACATGCCTATAATCCCAACAGTGCCGAGAAAGGAGGCAGGGACACAGACGGCTAGCTAACCTGACCTGTGTGCTGAAGTTCTGTGTCAGTGGGAGGTCCTGTCTCAAACAAAGGTGGAGGACGTTTGAACGGTAACACCGTTTTGACCTTCGGAAGTATACTGTGCGTGCACACACACACACACACACACACATATACATACACACAAACACAACACACACGTCCACACACCCCACACAGAAAGGTGTAAACAAATGATAGTTAAAATACAAAGGCATGGCATGGCATCAACTGAATAACCCGAAAGGAAATTTCACATGGGATCAAAAAGCATTAAAAATTTGAACAAATACAGCGGAGATGGGACATAGACATTAATTGCACTGCTAGTCTCCTTTTAAATCATTTCTTTAAGGTTTCTGTCACTTTAGTTTGAAAAAGGCATTTTGTTCTGTTTTTTCCACTTCCTTCAGAAGTCATGAGCTTGTAAATGTTAATGATACCCAAAGTCTTTAAACTCAAATATAGAGTGGCTTTTGTGTAGCCCAAGACTTCTTTGTGTTCTGCTATTGAATTTTCCAAAGCTGAATGTTACTTATTTAGAAAAGAACAAATTATGTTAGGAGAATGAGCCCTAAAGAGAATATGCTTCGTTCCTCTCGACCCAGCTGCTGGTCTCCAGGGGTAACCGCTGCTGACAACTTGCCAGTTCTTACGCAAGCATAGCTATGTCTGCAAGTGCTCGATATGGCTAGGATCAGATACTTTTCCACACTCTGCCATTTTTACTCAATAATAAAACTATTGGTTCTTTTTGTGACTGTATCTGCATATTTGCCTCCCTTTAAACAATTATGTAGAATTCCATACTGTGAACACTTCATTGTGTAAGCATCCATGAAACTGTTCTCACTGTATCAATAACTGCAAGCGTATGTTGCAACCAAGACTTCCTTCACTTAACTACACCCCCTTTCCTGTTAATCCCCACTGTTTTCTTTTGATTGGCTTTTTTTTTCAGTGCATTCATTCTCCTGTACGAAGTGCTCAGGACATAATTTCTCCTTCTGTGCGTTACCCTTCTCTGTTAATTCTACTTTTCAATGCTTAATCTTTAAATCTTAGGTACAACTAAAAATCTTTAGGTTCCAGCAAATGGCTGCTGTTTTCAGCACCTGCTGGCTAACAGTGTTTAGGAATGGTAGGGAAACCTGGCGTCGGAAGTCTCGGTGTTGGTGTTCTGCGGCTGAGGAAGGAGCGTCAAGATTAACAGTAGGACTTCTCTGAAGTCAGACAGCTGGGACTTGTAAATGGTCAGTTAACTTTAAAAGTTGGTTATAACCAGTTCTAACAAAATGTCAATACTTAAGCTTTTTCTTTCTTTGGAACATAAAACTGCATTCATTTACCAATTTTTAGATATAAACTTGCTAAGTTGTTTTTTTTTTCTCAAATACAAGTAATTAAGTGGCAGTCTGAATACTGTCACACACACACAAAAAAACCATCAATCACCTATTAAATACCTGACGTGTGGTCTTCTGTTTTGGTTGCTCTAGTGAAAGACGGAAAGCTGTGTGGGATGACTTGAATGGAAACTACCTTTAGATAGTTCTTCTCAACTTCTCCGCTGTCCCATGCACACTGTGTGAGCTGCTGCTGCTCACTCGGTTGGGCCTGTAGAAATCCTGCTCAGTACTGCTGCTTTGCTAAGTCATGGTTCTCCTCTCGCACTTAGGTTTTATCATTCTCTGTGTCTCTGTAACACATATGTCAGTTTTAAATAGCACTGAAGATACCAACAGAATTGACTGATCTTTGGTAATTTTTTTTTTCTCACCTGGAAGACAGACCAGGCCACAGTGTACTAGCAATGAACTTTCAGCTAGATGGGTATTAGCCACAGTTCTCCAGAGCAGAGAGCCAACGGCAAGAGACTGAACCACCTCCGTGGAAGCAGCCAAGTTAATTTCTACTGCACATTACCATTCAAGGAGTTCTGCAAACTGAACTAGCAGAGCTAGGGGACAAGTAAGGATACAAGAAAGTTCATGCAACTGTGTTTGCTTGGTTAACATGAGTTATTTTCAAGTGTGAATTTTATATTTAATACACTTAGCTTTTACTGTTATTATATTGGAAAGAAAATTGATTTTTCTCCACCAGTGTCTCTTTCCATTGATGGGACATGGTGGTTAAGACTGAATTTAATAGTGCAAACTTGCATTTTGTCTATGTGCATGAATACTAGTGATATATAACTTGCCTAAACCTAAGCAGCATTTTACTTTCACTTCAAATAATAAACGCAGCTTACCTGAAACAGATCTTAAATCTATTTGTATTTCCAAAGTATTTTTGAGGATTCCATTTGGCAGCAAAACTTAAGCCAAGAAATAAATTTGCACTGCTTTTTCTTAATACAGTAAATCAGTGTTCACCACTTTCAGTGGTCATGAGATACTGCAGTAAAATGCTGAGATCATCTCCCTATGTTCTCCAAACACCCTGCTTCCTGGCCTTGCACACTGCCTAAGGGTTCAATAAGTAGGTTAATTCTTCCTTCAGGGTTGGCCTGAGGGTTAAAGTTCCTGATGAGCCAACTGGAGCTTGCAAGAATGAAGAAGACACACGGATAAAGTGTGTGTGAATGACAGGGAAGCAACAACCATTAACATGCTACCAGCTTCATACAAGTCATCTTCATTCTATGTTGTCATCTGTGTCCATAGTCAAGACCAGGCTTGGTTTGGTTTTTACTTACTTTACAGCCCAATTGTAATAATGCTCTTTCAGCATCTGGCACTTGATTATTATGAAAGTATCTTCCAGTATTTTCATTCAGTTGTCTGGGTGGAAATTTTAGGATATATACCTTTTTACTTTTTCATTTATTCAAAATCCAACTCCTCTTTTACCTTCTAATGAATAAGTGAAATAGAGGGAAGAAAAATCATGATAATATTGAAAAGCTTATTTTTAATTAAATATTTTTTCTGTGATGTCTGTAAAAGTCATGATGCCGATCCCTACATCTATGGAGTTCTTATGTAGTGTACATTAATAGTCATTCCCCACTTAAAACTGACTTTACATTTTCCTGCAGGGAAAAAACAGGCTGTTAGGATTTAAGTAACAACCAACGTCAAGCAGCTAGTGAGCAGTAGAGGGGATTCAAATATAGAGACTTACACTCGAGTTTCTTCAGCTCCCAGACCCCCCATGCCTGGGGGTGGTGGGAGATTGGGAGACTCTCCAAACATCATCTTATGGTATGTGTGTTTCACATGCTTTCTGAGTGTTTACTATATACTGGGTACTGCACTAGGCACCTAAGGTTATTTTGCAGGGCTAAGATGGTGCTGTTCTAGTGGGCCAACATCCTTGTGGAAACAGGAAAAGAGACAATATACTAATAATTATAATATAATCTGTTAGAAAGTGCTATGACCCTAGCATTCCAAAATACTTTGGAAATACAAATAGATTTAGGATCTGTTTCAGGGAAGCTGCGTTTATTATTTGAAGTGAAAGTAAAATGCTGCTTAGGTTTAGGCAAGTTATATATCACTAGTATTCATCACTAGTATCACCCGGGTGATCAGGAAGTCAAAAGCAACATGTATTACCTGAGACTGTGTGTTGGAGAATATTATTTTAAGATGTGTTACATTTGTTTATGCCGTGGAACATTTATTTAATGATGCAAAGATGTGTTGCATTCTTCTATGTTGCATTTGTTTAAGTCTGTGAAGCTGTGTTACTGTGCCTGTCTGAAACACCTGATTGGTCTAATAAAGAGCTGAACAGCCAGTAGCTAGGCAGGAGAAAGGATAGGCAGGGCTGGCAGGCAGAGAGAATAAATACAAGGAGAAATCTGAGAAGAAACGGAAAAAAGAACAAGAGAGATCAAGTAGAGAGAAAAGAAGAAGCCAGCCACACAGCCACACAGCCACACAGCCACACAGCCACACAGCCACACAGCCACACAGCCACACAGCCAGACATGGAATAAAACGGGAAGAAAAGATGATACACAGAAATAGAGAAAGGTAAAAGCCCAGAGGCAAAACATAGATGGGATAATTTAAATTAAGAAAAACTGGCTAGAAATAAGCCAAGCTAAGGCTGGCATTCATGAGTAAGAATAAGCCTCTGGGTGAATTTATTTGAGAGCTGGGTGGTGGGCCCCTCAAAAGAACTAAGAGCAAAAAAGTAAAGAGTAAAAAAAACAAACAACAACAACCCTGTCTCAAAAACAGAAGTGATGAGTAGTAACAGTTTTGCAGTCTCATCTTTTTTACTAATTTAACATAATGATATTGTGAATTACTATAGGGACCTCCTAGAACAAACACTGACTTGTGACTTAAGAGCCATTATTTACTATGTTTTCTTTCGTATACTTACTAGAAAATGCAAAGATATATGATGCAGTTTTAAACTGAAAATGTCAAGGTGATTCAGAAAGGATTAATTTATACCCTAGCATTTGTTAACAAAAGTACTACACACTACATCAGTGTGTGTTTCATTCAATCTGAAATAATCATTAGATTATTTCACACAGACCCTACGTGTGTGTATGCACCTACATATTTCAAAGAAATAGTTCTCTGATGTAAAGTACCCTACCCCAAATTCCACCAGGTTGTCTAATGCAGATTTAGACAGTAGGAATATGCAAACTTCTCTTCAGGGGAATATAGGTGTTTTGTTTGTTTGTTTGTTTGTTTTTGTTACCAGTGGCACCTGACTAGATAGGCACTCAAATGTGCAGCTGTCACACTGTGTCCAGAAGCCACTGTTTCCTTGTAGTTAGTTATTCACCACCTCCAGCCCTTACAATTCTTTCTCTCTCCTCCAGTGATCCCTGAGCCTTTGGAGGAACGGGTGCAATTCTGCTCAGGCTGATCACTCTGTGGTCTCTTATTCTCTGCACTTCGGCCAGTTGTGGGTCTCTGTGTTAGTCACCATCTACTACACATACAAGCTTCTCAGATGAGGGGTGAGAGAGGCACTGATCTCTGGGTATAAGCAAGACCCTATCAATCGATAAAAAAGCAACCAAATACTCAAAGAATGTCTCTCAGCAAGACTTTATAAAGTCTAAGTCTGATCATACTGTGGCAGCAAACAAGGTTTTTAGACTATTAAAACTTATTTTTTTTTTTAGAAAGAGGCATTGGGAGCCAGTTTAATACCATGTTCAATTAGCAGAATAATGATATGTTCTCCTCTAGGGCCTATGATATGTCTAGTGATATGTTCTTAGCCCAATAATGGTGCCAGGTATGAGTTTCATCTTGTGGAATGGGACTTAAGTCCAGTCATAAAATGATTGGTTACTCTCATGGTATTCATACCACTATTGCACCAGTAGGTGTATCTTGTCAGGCCAGTCACCACTGTATCTCCCAGGGCTCACGAATGGGTATGGTTGATGATTATTTTTCTCCTCCAGTACTAAGCATAGCATAGCAACTTGCAGCATTATGAAATTTAGTCAGTGGGAGTAAAGCTTTCGAATCAGCACCAACTTCATTTCTCCCAGTTCTATGGCTCAAGTATTTTATGGCTTCAGTAATAGAGTCTTACTGTCAAGTTCTGAAAGGTAACCAATACTGGTAACAACAGCCTGTAATGTTTAGAGATCTATGGAACCTCACTGGCCAACAACTCCAAAAGAAATAACTCACTCCTGACACTGAGCTTTTTATTTGTTATCCTCTGGTGTCTACTGGGAACATTGTTGGTCTGTTACAGGTAACTCCATTTTAACTTTTTAGTTGTGTGTATATTTGTGCATGTTATGTATGTATGTGTGTGTGTGTGCTATGTATGTATGAAAGCTTCTGCAGTAGTAGGTTTCCATATGAGTTTTAGAAAATATTTTTTCTTTTTGCAATTATAACATAATTACAATATCTCTCCTTTTCTCTAAACCCTCCTGTATACCCCTCCTTGCTCTCTCAAATTCATGGCCCTTTTTCATTGTTATTATATACATATATGTATATGTATATATAGTCCTAAATTCAGGGCTGACTATTTGGTATTGGATCTTTAGTGTTATTTATCCCTCACCATACTCCCTCTTCCTACTCTGCCTTCTGCTTCTCCACCTCAGTTTCCCTCTACCTGTGCAAGCTCAAGCCCAATCAATTCCCAGTATAGAAATACCCTACCATCAAGTTACTGGCAATTGCTAGCTACTGGGGAAGAGAGAGAGAGAGAGAGAGAGAGAGAGAGAGAGAGAGAGAGAGAGAGAGAGAGAGAGAGAGAGAGCAGCCCCTGTAAGTCTACCACACACCAGTGGAAGACCACAAATATCCAAGAATATTTGGGTGGCTCAAGTTTGATCTTGATGTGTTTTTTTTTTTAAGAACACAAACTTGTTTGGGTAGGGAAGCAGAAGAGTGGATATTGGAAGAGCTGGGGGAAGAGAGGTGATCAAAACATATATAAAACTCTCAAATAACTAATAAAAAAATTTTTAAAGATAGACACTCAAGCCAGGTGTGGTTCTGGACTCACAGCACTCAAGAGGGATAATTTGAAGGCCAACCTGGGCTACCTGGAAAGATCCCATCAATTGATAAATAAGCAACCAAATACTCAAAGAATATCTCTGAGCAAGACTTTATAAAGTGATGCATTTATATAATTATTCTTTATCAATAAAACATCAGGAGTCAAATATTGGGGTAAAAACCTGAATGATCAGAGAAGTGGCAAAGAAATGACCAGTGACTTCCTGCCTCTTCCATTACTCCAGCCAAAAGGACTGAGATCCTCAATAAGCCCTGCCTTACTACTTCCTGTCTGTCTGTCCTCAGTCCTCCAAAACCTCTATGATTGGTCAGCTAGTGGCTAGTTCTACCCTCTGATTCAAAGCAAGCTTTATTGTCAGAATGTGATCAAAATATCATACAACATTTCCCCCTTTTGTCTAAATAAAAAGGGAAGGTTTTAATTCTAACATAGTAAAACTATATATGATAAGAAAAATTATCAGGTAAGAATTACATTTACAATCTCCATTCCATTTGCATTTGTCAAATTCAGAGAAAATACTCCATTATCTATCCTATCTTGGTGAGTCCAAAGTTTTGTACCTAACTTACTTTCCTATCCTAACTTGTATTACCAACCCAAAACTATCCTTTTATGTCTCTCATTATACACTTTACACCTCTTTTGTGAATTTCTCCTCTGAATTTGGTAACAGGGAAAACTATAACTATCTAGTCTTCAACTCCATCAGAGACCCAAAAAGAATATTACCTGAGTAAACAGGAAGTACAGAGCAAACAACTTCCAAAACTAAGAAATGGCAGAAAGAGCTGGCTGCTTGGACAGTCACCCAAGGTTCCTCTGTAACTTTGGGGCATCCATCTTTGGCCTATAGGCCTAGAATATCTGAAAGACTTTGCTGTGAAGCAGGAATTTTGAAGGACTGTCCTGCCTTGTCTTGGCAAAGTTTGACAGTGGCTTTCTTTTATGTCCTGTGTGTCCACTTTAGACAGAATACTGTCAGCAGTTGAGGCAAGGGCAGTTTCTTTCCCAGTGGCTAACTTTTGCCACAGAGAAAGCAAGCTCCATATGGAGTTTCTTTGGTGCCCATCATCTTTACTGAAGTAGATTGGTGCTGCCAGGAGCAGACATGTCTCATTGTCATAAAAAGCCTTATATTATTAAAACATCTTAAAATGCCATATTCTATAGATCTCTAAAGTGTTGGAAGACCACCTGTCTGTCTAAAATATATCTCTATACCTAACATGACTACAAGTTTGATTGTCATAGGTGGCTAACTACTAACCTGCATTTCTTTATTATCCTAAGTAGTTTGCAATAATAACTTTCAAGGACTAGAAATTTACATTACATTGTTAAATGAGCTGCTTAGATACAATACATTAAACAAGAGTAGAAACATATGCACAGTATGTTCTAACAAAAATAACCTTAAATTTGTATCAATATACAAAATTCCATAGCAATGTAAAATATTTGAGACTAGTAGTTGCTTTTTAAGTTTAAAAGTAGATTCAATAACCTCCCTCTTATCCTATCATTTCTATATCCCCCTTTTTTCTTTTCAGAATGAGATCCCTGAATCTAATCTCTTTTGTTCAGTTTTTTTTCCTGACCACCCCATGTTGAGTACCAAATGATACCTTTATCTAATTATTCTTTACCAATAAAAACTGGGAGTCAGATATTGGGGTAAGAACCTGAATGATTAGAGAACCAGCAACATAGCAACCAGTGACTTCCTATCTCTTCTGTTCCTCCATCCAAAAGAACCGAGATTTTCTCTAAGTCCTGCTTCACTACTTCCTGTCTCTCTGTCCTCAGTCCTCTAAAACCTCTATGGTTAACCTCTAGAGGGCTAGCTCTGCCCTCTGATTCAAAGCAAGCTTTATGGTTAGAACAGGATCAAAATATCACACAACAAAAAAGTATAAGTCTGACCATACTGTGGTAGCAAACAAGGCTTTTAGATTATTAAATCTTAAAAAATATTTCTTAGAAAAAGAGGCTTATTTTGTACACTACAAAGAGAGCAGCAGATGTGGCAGCAATAGACTAACCACAAGACTTAAATTTTTATTAGTTATTTATATGTTTGTGTGTATGTGTACATGTACATGCACATGCGTGTCACAGTGCACATACGGAAGTTAGAGGACAACTTGTTGAATGAGTTCTTTCTTTCTAACATATGGGTCCTGTGGATTGAACTCAAGTGGTCAGATTTGCTAGAAAGTGCTTCACCTACTGAGCAATACTGCCAATCTCCTCATTTTTAAATTTAACTTAAATACAGACAGAAATCACTCATTTTATATGGTGTACTCTATAAAGGCGTGGTATTCATATTAGTAACATTAGTGTTTAAAACCAGAAACATTTAAGTCTGGAACCCAGTCTGAAGAAACATCATCCAACATTAAACACAACAGCAATGTTAGTAAATGAAATAATGTAATACGATGAATTACTTTAGCATGTCCATTCGTGTTTTTTTACATTAAGGTCTTTAGTTTAAATACAGTCTCATAATTGTGTTTAAGTTTTTGTTTGGTTGTTTGATTTGTTGGTTTATTTGTTGGAAAGAGGGTCTTGCTATGTAGCCTCAGTAGACCAGGCTGGCTTTAACTCACAGAGACCCACCTGTCTCCAGTGCTGGGATTGAAGGCATGTACTACTATAAGAATTTAAGAATAATGCTTGATACCTGTCTTAGTTAAGGTTTCTATTGCTGTGAAAAGATACCGTGACCATGGCAACTTTTATAAAGAAAAACATTTAATTGGGGGTGGCTTACAGTTCCAAAGGTTTAATCCATTATCATCATGGTGGGCCATGTGCAGCCAGACATGGTGCTGGAGAAAGAACTGAGAGTTCTACATCCTGATCCATAGGCAACAGGAAGTGAAATGAACTGTCTCAGTGGACATGGCTTAAGCATTTATGAGACCTCAAAGCCAACCCCCATAGTGACACACTTCCTCCAACAAGGCCACAACTCCTAATAGTGCCACTCCCTTTGGGAGCCATTTTCTTTCAAACCACCACAATCCCTAATTCTGTGATCTTGTGTTTGTACATGTTTGAGTAACATAGAATTAAAATTCTGTTGGATTTTCCTTCAAAGTCTATTTTTTTTTGCATTTCAGAAATAATATGGTGTGAACTATGTTCTACTTCTAAGCAGAAATTCATTTGATGAACAGTTTACTTGAACACTTTTAAAGCACCAACCATCACTTTTCCTATTAGATTGCCAAGTTGCCATCTTGCAAAGTGTGTTCTATAGGAAATGCAATCGCCATCCTTCTATGCCCATTTGTATAATGTCAAAAAGTAGTGGTTTTCCAAGTTGGGAATTATATTCAAACTGTGTTGATGTTTTAGTTTGAAATTTTTAGTCATATTTTTCTTTGCTGGCCCTTATCATGGAAAGTCTTGTCATTCTATATTTTGGTCTGTTTTTGTGTTAACATTATTATAATTCTAGATTCCCAATTTTTAAATAGAAATTATTATGAGACTTGATTGAAGCTGCCTTAATTTACCCAACTCTGGGGTGGGGTAGGAAGGTGAATTGAGGCATATGTTTACAGTGTGGCATTCTGAACAATTTCTAATTCTGTGTCAGCATCTCCATTCTTTAAATCTCCTAGACAACCCTCATATGAGTAATATTAAAACTGATGAATTGTATGATTTAAGTGTGGTTGGTTTTTAGAGTCAGAGTCTTGCCAGACTCCATTTGCCATTTTACCCACTGGATAGATAATTTCCATCTATATTATAAGCATTAGCCCAATCTCAGTGTTACTTTATTTCTGTTAAATTCCCACATTCTTTTAAGACAGTAAGAAAAGAGAAAAGAATCCTCTATATTTGACAAAGTAGTTGCCGTTTCAGATTTTCTTCATTCTGCCCACATAAATCCCCAGCCAAACTTCCTCTGCCTAGGTGACTTCCTATGTGTTTCTTGTAGTATAACTGCTGATAACAAGGTCTCCCAAATTTCATTTTACTAAAAATATATCTTTATATCACTTTAAAGTTATTTTTTCTGGCTCTAGAGTTCAAATGTGACAGTTTTTACTTTCTTTATCAGTTATAGAATACTGTCTTTTATTGTCTTCCTTATTGTTCCTGATTTTTAAAAAGTAGTAATTTGTATCATTGTTTTTCTGTTTATAATGGGAATTTATTCCCTCTGCCTGCTTGAAGATGCTTCCAAGTTTAGTTTTCTTCATATTATCTTGAGTTCGTTATCTTTGGAGGTTTTAAAGTTTGATTTTCAACAATTTAGGAAAAACTCAACTTTCCCTTTTAATGATATTTTATTTATTCTTTGAAATTTTCATATGTATTTTCAATGTATTTTGATCTTACCCACCCCCTGACTACTTACCCCTCCAACGCTCCCCAATCTGCCTTCTGCCTTCATGTTCTTTTATCATCATAGTTATTAATAATCCTGAGTACAGTTAGTACTGCCCATGGGTAAAGGGCCATCCACTGAGGTTGGGCAGACCAACAGCAGCCATGATTCTCTCCATTAGTAGCCATCAACTACCAATATCTCTTCTGCTAGGATGTTGATCTGGGAGTGCCGGGAGGGTCCACCCCGACCTGTGCTGGGATTTCGACTGACTTGATTTTGTGCAGTTAACCACATTTGCTTTGTGCAATAGCTATGCCATACCCACAAGTTAGCATTTCACAGCTCTCCTCCCCATCCTCCAGATCTCCTTCCACTGTGTCTCCTGAGTTTTAGACATGAAGAAGTTACAGTGCTCAATGTCATTCTCAGAACGTTGACTAGTATGAGTCTCTGCATCAACCACTAAACACCTAGATTGAGAGCAGCATAAATCTGTGTGTAGAAACATAAATATGGTAGTTTAAAAAACCTACTGTGGAGCAGGCCTCAAAAGCCATCAGAAAGTTGTTGGTTACCCCTCAAACCATCAGGCCACTATTGCACGAGCACAACTTGCTTGGCAGGTCAGTATTGTAGCATTCAGGGTCCAGTTCAGGGCAAGGCCATTGAGGTATTTTACCCCTGAGAAGCATGCATAGCACCTTCCAGCACTGTGGAAGCTGACCCCCAGGGAGTTTTTTTCTTGATTATTGTTTTCTTATATGTTCTTTCTTCCAATTTTCTCCTTTCCAAGAATAAAACTGAAATACAAATACAATTTAAACTATTTAACTATTATTTCATAGATACCCTGTTCTTTATGCTTTTTCATTTCCAGCTTCTTTCCCTACTTCTGACCTAGTGTTTCCTATTGATATATCTTCCAGTTCATTGCTTCCTTTCTTTGTCTATCCCTTGCTTACCCTTGTTTCCAACCAGTATTTTTAACATNTTGAATAATTTAATTGTGCCACTTTAGATATTATAGATATTGTCATCTAAATAGTGTTGGTTTTTATTCTAGTGAGCAACTNAAATGGCTGAACTCGCTCTTCTCTGAGTGAAAATCTTCAACTNTTTCTTCCTGTTAGTTTCTCCAAGCATTTGTTTAATCAAAGCTAGCTGAGTATTCACGGGAGTGTGTGTACATATCTTGCTCCTCTAGACCCTTAGTTTTCTCNTTTTGGAAGTTTTTCTTATCTTTTTCTACACATCCCACNAATCTCAAACCTCTCCTTCTGAATCTCTAATTAATAAAGACTGAGTTTTTTTTCTGTGTGAGTTTCACATACTCCATACAGTGCAGACTAAGAGACCATTTTTGTGAAAAGCCACATAAATACTTGCTTTGTGGCCTAAAATGTACATTTAAGAGAGAGTCCACTGGGTCACTAAAGAGTGTCTATTCCTTATCTGTACAAAATCTATTAAAAACAGACCCCCAAACCCTTAATATGTAAAACCTGTAACTCTGAAATGTTTAGAGGAAAACATGAGACAAACATGCCAAGACAGAGGACTAGTCAAGGACTTCATGAAGGGGAATTCAATAGCACAGGAAGTTATCCTAAAAATTGACTAATGGGTTTGCATGGCATTAAAAAGCTTCTGGNCAGCAAAACAAAGAATATGCAGAGTGCCATGAAATGGGAAAGATCTTTGTCAACTTTATATGTAACTGAGGATTAATATCTAGAATTTATAAAGAACTCCAAAAATCAAACACTGAACCATCCAATCGATAAATGGGTAAGTAAACTGAACAGACATTTCTCTGCAGAAAAAAATACAAATGGCCAGTGAATATTGGAAAAAAGAAGTGTTCAATATTTTTATCTTTCAGTAAAATGCAAGCTAGAACTANTGGGATTCCATCTCACCCCAGTCAGAATGGCTATCATCAAGGAAACAAACAACAGATGAGAATATGGAGAAAGGAACNCTCATGGTGTGCTGTTAGGAGTATAAATTTGTGTAGCCACCGTGGAAATCAGTATGGAGGTTTCTCACAACTAAAACAAAAAGCCAAAAAAAACCTACCATGTGACACAACTATGCCTGTGCCAATCTTGGGTATCCTAGAGGACCTCAAGGCACCTTTGCTTGAGGCACAACCCTTGTGTATTTTTGTTTTTAAACTCTCGAACATATTTATACACAGAATACTCTATTTGTTTATTTGCTTTTTAGACAGAGTCTTGATATCTAGCCTAACCTAACCTTGAATTAAGGTTTCTCCTGCCTCTTCAAAGGTTGAAATTTCAGTCATGTGCCACCAGGCATTTCTAGAATGTTCTTTCTTTATAACCTTTATTTCTTGCTTATGAATACAGCCAGGGTGTTTTCTAATCTACCCAACAATATTAAGTATAGGTCTTATGAGGTTATTTTCTGATTTCTCTCTTTTCCTTAGTGATCTTATTTTTAAAATTGTTTTTATATATCAGGAGAGGGATTTTAATTAAATATCTGGTTCTTTACTGTTACATTAGCATGCAAGGTACGAACAGGTAACAAAGCTACCTTGAATATCATTGTGAATTATATCTGTTGCCGCCAATGTTACTCCANATGGCTGCTTTATTGTAGCTCTCCAAAGATTAGTATTTGTGTCCTTTACTTTATGATAGTCAGTTCCTCCAGAACAGATTTTTATGAGCTTTAAGTGTGTGGGCTCGGCTGAAATCAGTGGAGGTGGAAGCAGACATGGTCACCACTTATATAGGTTCTCTATAATCTGTCTTTTAAATAAAGATGCAGTCTTCAGCAGTATCTTGTGTTTCAGTTCAGAGTCCCACTTACNTTACCACTTTATAATGAGAATCTTTCATCTCTATGAATGAGGGAGAAGGCAGCCCTTCAGCTCTATGGTTTGTAAAAACTCAAGGCTTTCCCCAATTGTTATCATCTGTCTTTGCCATAGCTCTATACCCAAATCTAGTGCCCAAATTCCATTTCATTACGTGAGTCTATGGTACAAATTGAATTATTTCTGGGTTTTCTTCCCCTATTGGCTTATATTTTGTTTTTAAAGGTTTGTTTAAAAGTTTCAAATGTGTCACTCTGCTTTCTAGTGTTTAAATTTTAGTGTCTTCTCATCTTTTGTTATCTTTGGCTTTATGAGATTTTTATCTTCTTAATCATTCTAATGTCATATTGGTGCATTTTACGAGGGGAGAAGTGATGTTTGTGTGTTTGAGCTGCCATGTTGTTATGTAAGCCTGCCTTCATCACCTGCTGTGCTGAGCATCACAGCTTCCCACCTTCACTTTCCTCTCGCTAGTCTTCTCTCCAGTTCATGTGGACATTTTCTGTCCTCGTCACCAGCCTGCCACTTCCAGTTCTACTTCAGATACCCAGTGGACAAATAATCAGGTTCAAAAGAACCACATTCATTTCTAAATGAGAGTATCCCTCATTAGGTCTACGCAGGTATGTTTCTTGTCCTCTATACAAACACTTTGCTATTTGTNATCTGTAATCTTTGTTGTCTGCAATGAGGAAACTCAGATGCAAAGAATGAGATGAGCCCCAAAATAGTTAGAGATGGAAAATATAAAATATGTTCCTCCCTTGTTCCAAACCATTTTTCTGAGACAGTCTACTGTAGTCCCAGCTATCTTGAACTCCCTATGTAGCCAAAGATGACTGTGAACTTCTTATCCTCTTGCCTCTACTTCCTGAGTTCTGGATTACAGGTGTGGCCCACCAAATCCAGTTTTATGCAGTGTTAAAAATCAAATGCAGAGCACTGAGTATGCTAGACAAGCTCTCTCTCAACCGAGCCAAGTCTGAGCCCAACCTTAAGATGTGCTTAGTGAAAAGAATTAGATAATGACGGGTTTGGCAAACTATGGCAGAGTGTCTGGGACAAGATAAGTAAGATTTTTAATGGTAAGTCCATTGGAATAGATTTGTTAATCATGATAATTTCAACTTTTTATCTTCAGAGACTTATCACTGCAAGTGAAGTTATGTTTGTCTAAAAGATTTTAGGCCACTTTTCAAGCAAGTAACTACCTAATATAATTCAAAAGATAATGATGTGGTTAAAATTTCACAAGAAGTTATTTTTTGTTATTGTTTTTTTGAATTTTCCTTTTTATTATCTTCCACTTTTCTCCAGCATCTACCTGTATAGGCTTAGTTAGTCAGAACTTATGAGAGGCTGCAAAACAATTTTCTTGTTACAGATCTTTTACTGAATATGGGCAAAAGATATTGACTTAAGGGATGTAGGTAAACAAAGTACAGTGTATCTACATTGTAAGTGTAGGTGAATGTTTTTGTCTGGATCCTGCCAGGCCCCACGCGGTCCAGCCCACCCAGTGGTCCCGCAGCCACTTATAAATTAATAACTCAAAAGCTTATATTAATTACAACTGCTTGGCCATTAGCTCAAGCATAATACTGACTAGCTCTTATACTTAAATTCAGCCCANTTNTATTAATCTATGTTTTGCCACGTATTCTGTGGCTTTACCAGTCTACAGGCATGTTGTTCCTTCCCAGGCAGCTGGCGACTCCTGACTCAGCCTTCCTCTTCCCAGAATTCTCCTTGTTTGTTTATCCCACCTATACTTCCTGCCTGGCTACTGGCCAATCAGCATTTTATTTATCAATCAATCAGAGCAACACATATTCACAGCATACAGAACAATATCTCCATCATGTAAGTGATTGGTGGATGTACCATGGAGAGAAAAAAGAAGGAATGGCTCGCTTGGCCCCTCTTATAAGTTGGGTCACACAATAAGCCCAATGTTTTCTGTGGAAAGCATTGCTACTTATCCTGGGTCAGAAAATGAGAGTAAGGATTTTTCAATCAGGAGGGGATTTTTTTGGCTTTGAGCATATTTGCCTAAATGACCAGAAGAGGAGGCAATTATTAGNTACTCTAGTTGCTGCATCCAGAAATCACTTTCTTCTACTTCAAGTAACCAAACAGAAAATATTAGTATATGTGGGCTTAGACTCAAATATTGAGCTTAGTCCACTGGGACATGGCTATGCACTTGTCATAAGAAGCAATACAGACAGGCACAGCTGAGCTTCTTCCATGCATGGGGTGGACTCACAGGCTCATAATCCAGTAAGTAAGTACTGGGCAGAGTCATCTTGTTTTCAGAAAAGGACCATGCCCAATTTATTATGGCTTATCCAGCAAGGAACAAGAAATACGGCAGCACAGTATTTCAAGTGACAACAAGGACTGCTGGGACTGCCAGGCTGTCTTTGTTTCAGTAAGTATATCTTGTACCAAAGAAATTAGTAACAGCTGAAAAGAATCTAACTCTTTGGTTGACNGATCACAGGATGGCTACTAGATCTGACTTTCCAGTCTGAATAAGCACCCCGGGGTATCTTAGCACTGCCAGCAAAGCAAGCATCCTAGATAGTGATATTTCATTTGGAAATTAAAAAGAACACACCATTATTTTGTATCCTATACTGAGGACAAGGGATGCATGCATATACATGTCACCATCATGTAATGTAATAGAAGTGTTTGAAAACAGTAGTGTGTCCACAACTTCATGCCTAAAGAATTCTAAGTAAAGCACACAGACATTAAACAGAGGCTCTATTTGATTAGTGCACTGTCAATCTAGGAAGGATNCTTGAAGTTAAATGCACGGTGTCATTTTGAAGCAGGTGAAAACTATGAACCTCTAGAGATGAAAGAAGGTAGGGAGTCAGATAAAGTTAGGTTTGGGGCAGACCTAGACAACAATAAAAACTTTATTTCCTTTGTGTATACAAATCAACTCAGCAGCACAGACGTGTCCCCTCCTGCCTTTTCATGGCCTCTCACCTTGATTAGGCAACATTAAACGTACCCATGGTAGACCAAAGGGAGTAAAAAAACAAGATGAGGACAGCAAACATAGCAGAATATATTTCTCAAAATGCTTTATTTTTATTGATGTGTATACATGTTTGTCTGGGGGGGGGTTAATGAATGTTGAGTTCAAGTAGCCTTAGAAACCAGTAGTGGGCATTTGATCCCCTTGGAGCTAGAGTTACAAGCAATTGTGAGCTACTGTGGGTTCTGGAAACTGAAGTAGAGTCCTCTGTGAGAGCAGCGAGCACTCTTGTCCAGCTCCAAGTACACTANCTTTATGGAAGTGAAATAGTCACTGAAGACAGTAGCTCCAACGATGAGGTATTTTGAGCAGTGGGCTTAAGTCCACTTCAGAACCACTGTGAAGACTTGAGCTAAAGAATAATTACTATTGGATAAATACTCTCAAAATTTGGTTGACATTAGAAAAGTCAAATGAAAAGAATTCCTTATCAAGCCATTACAACCATCTGCAGATGAGATAATTAAGGGCAAAGGGCTGGGAAGTGGAAGATTTAAGATTGAAGTAGNGATACAGTGAGATGGTGGTGTGGATGAAAAATGAATCAGAATTATTACAAAGAAAGGGTTGGCAGAATTTGTCATCATAGGGAAATATGATACCAAGGTTATACACATAGAAATGTCCATGGTGTTATTGATACTTAAGAGAAAATTGGTGAACATGGCTATGTGGGAAGGTAGACTCCTTTATAAATAGCATTCCAGAAGCAGCTGTGGTATTGAAATAACAATATTCTCCAGATGACAGTAGATATAGAACTAGAAAGAGAAAAGGGATAAGAGGTACAATTGTAGGTTAACAATGACAACCTTGGTGATATCTAAGAGCAGGAAATTCAACTAGAAACCTCAAAAGGGATGTACCAAAAGAGTGGAAATCCTTTTATAATGCCCAGAGAACTAGTGAGGGACACATCAGAGTTGGAAGAAATTGCTTAGTCTCCCTGTGTATAATCCAGATGCCACGAATTTTGCCTCTAATGGTCTACACAAGTGGACCTCTAGGCTGCTCTTAAGATGCTGAAGGTGTGGGCAGAGTGTCACCAAATGACATTGCCGTCACTTGCTTTGTATGGTAAGAGCTTTCTCAGACAGGGTCTTTACTTTTACGGCACAGTGGAGTGGTTATCACCAGCCCCTTTGTAATAATAAGGAACTAAAAGATTCTGGAAAACAGAGTGTAAAAATATGTTGATTTTAGACATTGAAATTATTTGAAAGAACACAAATTCTCTCATATGCATCACGATTGGAAAGAAAGTTATTTCCATATCAGTCTTATTTTTTAAAGATAGGAACCTCTGCCCTCTCAGTCCTTGCTGGTGCTGGAAAGCTGTCATTTGCCATGACACTGTATCATCATACAGAGCAGCAATAACCAAG
>LZPO01035219.1:35702-59011 GCA_001675575.1 Neotoma lepida
TGTGTTTGTGTTCCAGATACTTCCTTGCTGTGAGCTTGCCCTACTGTGCCTGCTACTTTTTAGGAATTTCTCTGTTTATCTGTAAATTCATCTAGTTTAAACTGTAGCTAAGGGACTATTTGTAGAAAATAAAAGAGAAACAACATAAACATAATAAGGAAAATACAATTATATTTTATATTAAAGAAGCTCGTAATCCATTGTCCTGCTTTTAAATCCTCTTAATGGTCTCTCTTACATCTATACTTCTCTTTCCCACTTCCCAGCCCCCCTCCATCTTCCTCATTCTCTCCAACTTCCTCTCCCGTGAATTCATTTAAATCTTCCTTGGATGGACTTCTGCTCTTAGCGGTGTCCTCTGCAGGATATGGCCACAGACGGCTTCCAAAGTGCAAAGATGAGCTGCAGAGTGGAAAGGTTTGTTCTCCAAGCTGAGTATTTCTCTCTGCAGACCTAACAGTTTATAGATACGGCTTCATGCCTTAACACGTNTCTGTATATACCCACTCATTTATTTTGTAAGATATTTAATCTGTACTTCATACTTTGTGAATTTCTAGACACATTCACTACTAATCTGCCCCTCCAATTCTATGTAATCTTTGTACTTTTTTAAAATCTCCAGTTTATAGATGTCCTATACGTTTTCCATTGGTTAAATGACCCTTGAAAACTATCTCAAAACATTAAGAAAATAAGGTCTACCCATATTTCTACTAGCCATAGNTGACACTTTCCTGTGTCCAAAAGATTATAGTTCCATGGATCCCAAACTGTGTACCCCTGCACCCCTGGAACCCACTCACAAGAGTACAGCAGAATATTGTAAATTTCTGAGAGAAACACAGCGACATCTGTTGGGCATAACCTGAACTACAACTGTCAGCAAAGGCTTTCAGCCTTTTGTGTTTCTCCCGTAAAAACACAGGACCCTGGGGAAAGTCATGGACTGTCTTCTCTAGCCATTGAAACATCTTTCTGTATCAAGGTGTTATGCGCTGTTTAGCACAATTGATCAAGTTTAACACATTACCTCTTTGTTTCTCTCTTTNTTTCTCTCTTTCTTTCTNTNTTTCTTCNCACACATATTATAACCCAACCGCAGTGGAGGAAGGGGAAACTNCAGCACATTACCCAATTTTTGATAAGGAATTATTANACAAAAAATAAATGTGCATCAAACACATCTTTCAATGAGGTAGGAGTTTTTTGAAGTTGGTGCGTCTGTATATGACTTTTCCTGAGCTGAACCAATTTCATTATCTTTCTGCTTAGAGGTTTCCTTTGGTTGGNTGGTTGCTTGGTTTTTNTTTTTGAGATGAGTTTCACTACATAAAACAGACTTGCTTGGAACTCTCTGTGTAGTCCAACTTGGCCTTGAACTTGTGATGCTCCTGCCTCAGCTTCCCAAGTGCTGGGATTACAGGCATCTGCCACTTCACCGAGTGGGGAGTGTGTGTACATGTTTACTGATGAAATTGTTGAAACCTGTTGGTAAACATGTAAGCAGACTGAAACAGGAAAAGATTTATTATGGCATTATCATCATTTTTACCATCATTTTTTAAGTTCAGTTTTGAGTTGTACACCAGACATAGGCAAAGAACTATAAAATTACTTTTCTTGTAGGATTTATTGTCTAGACCCATGCCAGTTGGAGGTCATCGGTCAGTGTGGCTGTTAAAACTTAACCGAATTAAAATGAAATTAAGCCTAAGGTGCCTTCCTTAGTTATACTAGCTGCATTTAATTAATGGCTACAATGTTGCAATGTTGAACCACGCAGATAGAGAACACTTGCATCTTTGCAGGAGGTTCTAGAGGACAATGTTGATCTGTACATTGATGTCATCTTCATTGTCAATTATCATTTTAGATACTGCAGAGGTTTTTCCAGCCAGGGTAAATGCAGCATGGTGTTTTTCAACGTGTGTGTGTGTGTGTGTGTGTGTGTGTGTGTGTGTGTGTCTGCATGCACACATGTGCATATGTGTCTATGTGTCTAACTGTAATTGTGCACATGCCATGGCATGAATGTGGAGGTCAGATGACAAGCTCCGGTGTCAAGGCTGACCTTTCACCTTGTTTGAGACAGGCTCTCTTACTGTTCACTGCTATGTACAGCAGGCCAGCGGGCCCGTGGTTTCTGGTTATTCTCCCATCTCTCTGCTTGGGTGAAAGAGTTATAGTCATATCGCTACTAGAACCGTAACTGTAATACTGCTACTATATGTGGGTGCTGGAGATCTGAACCAAGTCCTCAGATTCACACAGTGCTTTACCCATTGAGCCATATCCCCAGCCCTGTTGTTTCATCTTAATAGACATGTTATCTTACCTGATATTTAATAGACATGTTATCTTACCTGATATTTAATAGACATGTTATCTTACCTGATATTTCCCTACACCAGATTAAAATTAGCTTTTTCTCCATGGAACATAATTGTTTACAGTGGACAGAGGGATTTTGAAAACAAACTCTGTGTGCNTGGTGCTTATTGCTGCTTCTGTGCTGTGGAATCTGACTCATTTTGATATTTCTAAACACATATTTTCATATATATTATATATATTTTAATCCAGCTATCAAAAGTGTGCTGACCGTGACAATTCCAATTCTACTTTGCTGTCATAGGTTAGATTCTGGTTCCCTTCTTTGCTATATTCAAACCCCTTCCTCTAACACTTAGCAATGTATTGCCTGTATTCTTTCTTTTAAATTTACTTATTTTTAGTTTACNTGCATTGGTGTTTTGCCTGCATGTATGTCTGTGTGAGGATGTCCGATCCCCCGGAACAGGAGTTACAGACAGTTGTGATTTGCCATGTGGGTGCTGGGAATTGAACCTGGGTCCTCTGGAAGAGCAGCCAGTGCTCTTAACCATTGAACCATCTCTCCAGCCCCACAAATTTTGTTGTTGTTGTTGTTTTGAGCCAGGGTTTCTCTATGTTGCCTTGGGTGGGCCTGTGTGCCATGGTGCACCTATGACAGTCAGAGGACAACTTTGTACTATTGGTTCTCCTCTTCCACCTCTATATGGGGTCTGGAGATTGAACTCAGGTTGCCAACTTGCACATCAAGTGCTTTTTCCTGCTAAGCCATCTCATTAGTCTCTAATTATATCAATCTATATAGATAGGTTCATAATAGCACAAAAATTCTATATGGTTATGGCCACTAATGTTTTGGCAATGAGGTTAAACACATTACCTTAAACATCACTTTTTTTGTGGTAAAAGCAATTGAACTCCTTTCTTTTGGCTTTTTTGGGTACATGGCACAGGACGCTCTCATTGGTAGCCCTACTGTGCAGAGCACACCAGAACTTCTTAGACCTCTCTAACTGTATCTCACTACCCATTAACTAATCCCTCTCCCTCATATAAATTGGAATTTTTATTTTTATTTTAAAAATCTCTCAGGTTGAATTTCTGTAGCCTATTATTTCTGGCTTGGCTTTCTTTTACCTCATTTCTTTCTTTATGCATATCAAATATATTTATATTTTAAATTGTGTGATTCAACTATTGTAATACTGTAGTTTTTGTCAGACTTTTTTTCTGTTAGTTCTGTTGTCCCTCCTCATAGTATCTTTCCCCCTATGGATTTTTTAACACTTAAATTTGTTTTTGCCGTGATGAGACAAGTAACCTGGGAAATATGAGCAAATCGCATGAGGTCATGGCTGAGGACACGTTTTCCTAAAATCCATTTGCATTTTCTTCCTCTAGGTGCTTGAAAAGAAGAACTGTTGGCCAGAGACTGATTTCTCAGCTTGTGTCTTTTCAGCCCCTGTAGACGGTGGGATTTCGTGCCCCATCCCCATGTACTAGCTAACCTGTGGTTACAAGTTAGGGTGCCCACACATCCTGTTTGCCTAAGACATTCATAGTTTTAACACCTTTTGTTCTGGTATAGTTCTCAATAAAGTCCTTCTCCATACTCCCTGTTTGGGTTATAAATTACATATTACCTACTGACACTATTTAAAGAGACTTCTTGTCCATTCTAACCATAGTCAGGCTAACCAGAAGTTTTATTAATTCTCCTTTGCCAAAGCAGAATTCATAGTTCACTCTTTTACTCAAGGTGCATTTCTTCTAGAATCCTGATTTTAAGTTGGGGTTTCCATTCCAACTTCTTAAATAAGATGCTTTAGGTTTCTGGGGATTGGCAGTTGCCCTCAGGGCGGCTGCTGGCTGTAGCATGTTTACCTCTCTGGGTTCATGCTTTGCCTCAGTTCTTTGCCTCTAAGGATTTTCTTTACTTTATTGTGAACTCAGCTATATGTTTAAAAGGATGTTGTAAATCTTTTATCCAGAATATTTAGTTGTTTGGTTGCAGGAATTCTTTCCCTTCGAACAAAATCCCTAGACTCCTCATAAGTACGAAGCTAACAGCATGTGGCGTTGGAAGAGCCAAGTACTCTGGTGCTGACATCGGCCAGAAACTTAAGACATTTCCTACTTGAGAGCTTTCATTTATCCCTGCTTTGCTGAAAATAGGAAGACAATTTAATTGACGAGAAAAGTTAATTCCCTTTTAATGGTTTATATTCTCCATATGGGAACTGAAAACATAAAGAATAATTTTTTCTATCAAAGGAAGTAGACAAGTGCCTGCGCGGAGCATGGTGATATCATGACACACATCTTGTAGATGAAGGAACTGATGGGCTGAAAGGCAGTAACTTACTAGTAGCTTATTATTTGTAAGTCATAGGGCTGATGTTTGAACCTGTGGTCTGCTCTCCAGATATTCACATTCTTAACACATACTTCACGTGTTAATTGACACAATTATGTACATTCCTGCATCTCATCTGCATAGGTGTCTCCTCATAGGAAATAGTAATGTGCTGGTATTTATTATAGTCCTCCTAGTATTTGGGGGTCATACTAAATATCTAAAAGCCACCCAATAAAGGATGCAAAGAATACAGAAGGATTTTTTAAATTAAAAGAACATTAGTCTTTTGATAGACTGTTACTACTATGAGAAAATAAAGTTCTTTGACTCTATAAATGCTTTTCATTTAAATTCCATCTCTTTTCTCATTCTGGTCCATTTCCATGGAATAGTCTTTATTTATTTCTTTACCTGAAATCTCTTTGCTTAGCCTCTTAACGCAGTTCAAATGTTGAGAGAACTGCCCCTGAATTCCATGTTCCTCATAGATTTGTTCCAACAGAATGAGTGAGTTGTTCATTTTTGTTCTCATAACATTTTTTTTTTTTGGTTTTTCGAGACAGGGTTTCTCTGTGTAGCTTTGGCACCTTCCCTGGAACTCACTTGGTAGCCCAGGCTGGCCTCGAACTCACAGAGATCCACCTGCCTCTGCCTCCCAAGTGCTGAGATTAAAGGCGTGCGCCACCACCCCCCGGCTTTCTCATAACATTTTTAAATCTATAAAGACTATATAGCTTATAATTAAAACAATATATTAGTTGAGCTACACTAAATCATCATTTTATAGGTAAAATGTTTGAATATCATCAATTTCTTCTGTTTCTATATCTAAATTTATTATGTGCCTGTATGCCAAAGTAGATGTAGGGGGAGACCATGCAATCTTGACCTTTGTGTCTTTAATTTAGTGCCTTGACATGATCAAAATATGATTGTCACATGAAGCGAATTCTCATAAGCCAGAGGCCACCCAGCAATGACCATCAGTCAATCAGAACCAATACTACATTAATGCCTAGCTAAAGCTATGTTTATATTGTCTGCTGCATATCAGCCCAGCCTATGCCCAAGATACATGTAGAAAGAAACCTACAATAAAGCTTCAAATATCAGTTATTTCTCATTCAGATATACCTGCTTTCCTCCACTGACGTACTACACTCCATCTTTTTTAGCTTCCATCCACAGAGCCTAACTGTAGTCCCATTACAGCTCTTCAGATAACTTACTATGGCTGCCATGGCTGCTCCCAAGGAATTGATCTTCTAAACACCAAATAGCCTCACTTTCTTAACCTACTTAACCTAACCTTGTTTTGCATGGCCTACATTTCTTTCTATCAGTAGTGTTCTATGACTTTTTGTTTACTTGTATACTTAGAACTAAGTTCTCTATTCCTGGTATTGTAGAATCAGAGCAGAGAACAGGCCTATCCCATCTTTCAACTCTATGTAGCCCATCATTAGATCATATATTGATCATGACAATATATACCAAGTCATTTCCTATAGTTTAACAATATAAGCCAAAGTTTGGGGGGCCTGATATCAGAAGGACGATTTACACATATAGACTTTTTAAGCACAGCTGTGCATCAGAACTACGTATAGAGCTTTACAAAACAGTAGGCTTGCACCCTACATAAGACCTATTGATTGTAGCAATGTAAGTTTGAGAAGAGTTTGGGAAGCAATATCAAATGGTGGTCAGGACAATACCTGGAGCCACACTACCTGGATTCAAGTCCAAACTCAGGTAACTTTAAGAATTATCTAAACCCTCTATTTCATATCCAAAAAAGAATAAGATCTTGATGGAGTATTATTATTAAATTATGGATAAATTAATGGGATTATTAAATTAATGTGATAATTGAAGCTAGAAAGCAGTACATGCTAAGTGAATATATTCTTACGACCTGAGTGTGTTTAAATCTCTGCTACTAACTCAGAGACTAACTCAGAGGCAGAGAAAGCCATGTTATCGTGGTATGACAGCACTTGTCAAGATGAATGCAGGACAGATGACCCCATACCTTTCTTGGGCAAGAGTTCCCTGTCTACTTGTCACCACAGTGAACCACACAGGCTTCATGACACAAATGGCCATTGAACATGACTTCTACTAGACAATTAGTGCCTCTCCTACCNTTACTCATAGATTTGTCAACATAGATTTGTAAAGCTTTCATATTACCAAGTGAGAGTATTCAAAAATCACAGTGATGTTTATTGTTACTAAAAGCATTGTAATACTACATTAAGTATAAAAACATGGGCTCAGGATAAATAATAAGCCTAATAATATTTAACAAACCTATAACCTCTCTCTGTTTTATGACTATGTTTAATTACATGTTTATTANTTGCAGATAGGGAAATTTTTTAATAGTAAATATCATCACTTTTTGCCTGAACCTTCACTAGCAACTCTAATTATGCATATGTACAGAAAGTCTCCAAATATGGCAAAAGCTGTCTGAATAGGAAAGAAAATGCCACTCTTGATTTACAACTAAATTTTAGCACATTCAGTTTCTGTGGCTTTTATTTACCAAGTTGAGTTTGTTTTCATAGTCTACTTTAGTAAAAATATACAGAATAAAATATCTATATTTTAGGAAAAAAATGCAATGTATTTCCCTACATAATTTTTGTTTGTTTTAGCTAATGCTGATTAGACACCAGGGGAATATCCATCAGTAGTTAATGCTAATGAAGACACCAGAGCCTTCTCTCCACTATTAATCTACAGGTAATAGAAGGACCATTTCTTAAGTACACACAGAAGAAAGAATAGAAAAAATACTGGCTATGACACCAAATGGATTGCCTTTCTCCCACACTACTGTGCCCTTGTAACCTAGGGCATGTAGAGCAGGCTGGCAGCCATCGCATTACAGATTTAAAAGTGCTGGGATCTCTCGGTTCTGTAGCAGGTTGCCTGATGGATTGGTGAGTAATGTACTTGAAGAGTGCATTACTGAGCTCTAGACTAATGGCCACCTCTTGCCCATGGCCTTTATGGTAGATCATTCATTGTGCTGCCTCATCAGCTTCCTGCCAGTCTGTATCTGGCATGAGCACTGCCGGTTCCAAAGCTGATTAATACCCTGGGAAGACATCCCACTGCAGGTTTCTACATGGATTACACAAACGGGAATGTTCTAGTGCTGTAGAGCCAACACAACTGTTCTTTCAGACAGAAAACAGAAAACAAAATCCTTAGCCACCAAAATAAAAAATTGCATGAATTATAGATTGCTATACATTTTATTAATTTTAATTGGCATGCTAAAGGACTAATAACACACATTAAATATCTCAGGATATGATATTTCTTCAAACTCAATTTTCCAAAATTGAGTATATAAAGTGAGGCAAAAGAAACAGTAATAGCAGATCACATGCAACTTGAGACTAAGTGAGGGGCTATTGGAGAATTTGGAGAAAATCTGTAAATTAGTGATAACTGGAGTAATAAAACACATGTGCAAGCTCTGTCAACTCCNAAAGGCTAAAATTCAGGCAGACGTGTAACGTGAGTANGCCAGGTCAGAGAGTAGCATGAGTAAAACAGTATCCATGCCCTGAGGAGCATGGTTTATTGATGGCTTAGAAGGAAGGCAAGCCTGACTAGAGTAGTGAGTACAGATTTGGGGGTGCAGACTCAAGTGCTGGTGATGAGGAGTTCTGCTTCTGGCCGTGTGATAGACTGAACCATCTTAGATCAGATGAAATCCTGAAAGTGGGATCCTATGGAAGAATGTGTGTCCTTAAAGGAAAAGAAATGCTATAGTAATGACATAGTAAGTTGGCCGCTTGCAAACCAAGAAGAGATCTTGGAATTGCTAGTCCCCAGAACTGTGAGAAATAAATGTTTGTTGTTTAGGCCCCCAGTCTGTGCCATCTTGTCATAGAAGCCTCAGACAGTAATTAGCAGGGTTGCTATATCTTTTTCTTTATTTTTTATTTTTCCATATATTTTATTTTGATCATGATTTTTTCTTTACCCAGTTCATCTCAGGTCCCACCCATCCAACTTCACATGTTCTTTTTCTATCACTCTCTCTTAAAAAAAATCCTAAAACAAGAAACAAAAACAAAAAAGAAAACTAACTTTTCCTGTGGGAGTAGCTGTCAACTGGAGATAGCTTCTGAGTTAGGGATGGGGGCTGTGTCCACTTCTCTCAGCACTGGGACCCCCAGCTGATTTAGATGTGTGCAGGCCCTGTGCATGCTGCCACAGTCTGAGTTCATGTGTGCACCAGTCCTGTTGTGTCTAGAAGTCTTTATTTCCTTGCTGTCCTCCATCCCTACTTTTACAATCTTTCTGCCTCCTCTTCCACAGAGTTCCCTGAGCCCTGAGGGGAGGGATTTGATGGAGACATCCCATTTAGGACCAAGTGCTCCAAGATTTTTCATTCTCTGCACATTACCCAGTGTGGGTCTCTGTATTTGTTCCTGTCTGCTGTAAGGGGAAGCCTCTCTGATGATGGCTGAGCAAGGCACTGATCCATGAATATAGAAGAATGTCATTAGGATTCATTTGTGACTGTGTTCCTTTAGCAGAACAGTAATATTTGTTTTTCCCTAGGCCCATGGACTGTCTGATCTCAGGATCTTGGCCACCTGAGCAGTGTCTGGCCTGGGTTCCATCTCACTATCCAATCGGATAGTGGTTGGTTACTCCTATGACTTTTGTGCCACTATTGCACCAGTGTATCTTGTAGGCAGGTCACTATTGTAGATCAAAGTGATTGTAGCCAGGTTGGTGTTTACCTTTCTTCTCTGGTAGCATGCAGAGTGCCTTCCAGTACCAAGAACATTAGTCATTTGTCAGTAGGGATGAAGGCTCTAGTTAGACACCTGCTCGACTATTCCATGTTCAGTAAATTATGTAGGTGTTGTCTTCAGCAAGAGAGCCTTAGAATCAGTTTGTAGAGAGCAACCAATATCTTTGCCAATAGCATGGGTTGTTTGGGGGCTTCCATGGGGCCCTGTGGCCAACAGCTCAATTTGATATAACCCATTCCTGGCACTGGAGGTTTCATTTGATGGTAAGATGTCTAGTTGTGACTTTGTCTCTCCAATTATTTGGTGATTCCATTCATATGTATGTATGTATGTGTATGAAAGATATATATATATATAATCCATCCAACTTCACATGTTCCCAGTGCTGAGAGAAGTGGACACAGCCCCCATCCCTAACTCAGAAGCTATCTCCAGTTGACAGCTACTCCCACAGGAAAAGTTAGTTTTCTTTTTTGTTTTTGTTTCTTGTTTTAGGATTTTTTTTAAGAGAGAGTGATAGAAAAAGAACATGTGAAGTTGGATGGATTATATATATATATATATATATATATAGTATATATATAAAATATACTACTCAAGTAGATTTCCATATGACATCTCAAATGGCCCTTAGGTTTTAGCTGTCCCTCCCCATATTCCTTTCCTTACTCCTGTCTTCCCTCCCATTCCTGTCTCCCCCTACCCCCATCAAATAATAACTATCTATTCTATTTCCCCTTCCTAGGAATATTTTCACCCCTAGTCCCTTACTCTATACCTAATATCTGTGGCTGTATGGATTGTAGCCTGCTTATCAAAAACTTAACAGCTAATATCCACATATAAGAGAATATATACCATGTCTTTTTGGGTCTGGGTTACCTTACCCTGAATGATTTTTTTTTCTAGATCCATCCATTTACCTATGAATTTCATGTTTTTAACAGTGGAGTAATATTCCATTGGGTAAATGTACCACATTTTCTTTATCCATTTATCTATCAATGGGCATCTGGGCTGTTTTCAACTTCTGGCTATTATGAATAGAGCAGCTGTGAACATGGTTGAGCAAGTATCTCTGTAGTAGGATGTAGAGTCCTTTGGGTATATGCCCAAGAATGGTATAGCTGGACTTGAAGTAGATCTCTTCCCAGCTTCCTGAGGAACTGTCACATTGATTTCCATAGTGACTGTACAAGTTTACACTCCCAAGAGCAATGGATGAGTGTACCCTTACCTCACATCCAATGAAATCTCACTGGATATACAAGCCATACTTAAGGGCAGTCCCCATGCACAGGTAGTAGATGACCAACACAAAACAAACTCAATGGTATTTTTGGAGAGCTGTTTGTCTGTTAACATATTTTTGTCTCATAATGCTTTGCCTGGGTTGCTTTACCCTACAGTCTTTTACTTATACATTATGGTTTCCAATTTTGTGTGTTTATGAGATTTCTGTATATTCGAATGTGTGTGTCTCTGCATCTATGTGTTTCTTGTAATTTCTCTTTCATTCTCTTTTTCTGTTCATTTGTTTGTTTTATCCTATTCAGATTTGTTCATTTTTATCTTATCTTATTGTGTTTCCTATATCTGTTTTTACACATCTGTTTTTTAATAAGAGAGAACTAGATAGTATGGGTTTGGGTGGGTGGGGAAGTGGGGAGCATCTGGGAGGAGTTGGGGGAGAGAAAACCATTATCAGAAAATACAGTATGAAAAAAACTAATTTAAATGAAAAAAAGAAATAAACACAAAGAAGCCTACAAAAATGAAAATAAAAACAAAGAAGCAGAAGACCAATAGGAAAAAAAGCCAACTCAAAGGAAAATGAAACAAAAATGCTATTGAGAAAATAGTAAATTGAGAAAAAATTCCTTTTCTGTTGGCCAACTATTCCCGAGCATGGGGCCTGCCCTGAAGTGTGGTTGATATAACCAGTGAGACTCCAGTGGAGAAACTGATTTTCCCTTTACCAGAAGGTATCAATTTCAGATAGCTTCTTGGTTAGGCATCGGATCTCATGTCCACTACCCTTTAGTTCTGGGACTTGTGCAGGACTTGTATATGTTGCCACAGTCTCTGTGAGTTCATATGTGCCACAGTCTAGTTTTGTCTGGAAGACATTGTTTCCTTGGTGCCATCCATTCCCTCTGGTTCTTACAATCTTTCTGCCTCTTCTTCCACATAGCTTCCTGAGCCTTGAGGGGAGGGGTTTAATAAATATATCCCATCTAAATCCTAAATGCTCCAAAGTATCTCACTCTACATGTTGCCTGGTTGTTTGTCTCTGTGTTAATTCTCATCTCCTGAAGGAAGAAGCTTTTCTGATGTGAGTTGAGGAATGTCCCTTGTATTCCTACTCTCTCCAGGACTTTTATCATAAAGGGGTGTTAGATTTTGTCAAAGGCCTTTATCTGTATCTAATGAGATGATTGTGTTATTTTTATCTTTCGGTCTGTTTATGTGGTTACTAATTTATGTATATTGAGCCATTCATGCCTCTCTGGCATGAAGCCAACTTGATCATGGTGGATGACCTTTTTGAAATGTTCTTGGATTTGGTTTACAAGAATTTTATTGCAAATATTTTTATGTATGTTTATAAGGAATATTGGTCTATAATTTTCCTTTTTGTTGAGTGTTTATGTGGTTTGGGTATTAGGCTAATAGTTACTTTTTAAAAATGGAAAATGTTCCTTCAGTTTCTGTTTCAAAGAATAAATAAGGAACATTGGCATTATTTCTTTTTTGAAGGTCTTACAGAATTCTGCACTGAATTCATCTGGCCAGGATATTTTTGTTTGGGAGATTTTTAATTACTACTTCTATTTCATTAGGGGTCCTGTGTCTGTTTAAATTTCTTATTTGGTCTTAATTTGTCTTTGGTAGGTTGTATATAAAAAGAAATTCATTCATTTATTTTTGGTTTTCACCATTTTTTTAGAGTACAGATGTTTTTTTAAAGTTTGTTCTTATGATTATCTGAATTTCCTCAGTGCCTCCTGTAATATCTCCTTTTCATCTCTAATTTGATTAATTTTGGATGTTCTCTCTGTGTGTATTTTAGTTAATTTGGTTAAGAGTTTATCATTCTTGTTGATTTTCTCAAAGAATCAAGTCTTCATTTCATTGAATCTTCCTTCATATTCTTGTTTGTTTTTCTTGCTTCTATTTCATTGATTTTAACTCAGAGTCTGATTATTTCTTGCCATCTACTCTTTTGGGATGTTATTTCTTCTTGTTCTAGAGCTTTCATGTGTGTTGCTAAGACATTAACTTGAGATCTCTCTAGTTTTATGAAGTTAGCACTTTGTGCTATGAACTTGCCTCTTAGAACTGCCTTCATTGTGTCCTCAGGTTTGGGTATGTTGTGTTCAGGTTTTCATTCACTTCTAAAAGCTTTTTTATTTCCTTCCTGATCACTGTCTTGACCCATTTTTCATTCACTAGTGAGTTGTTCAGTTTCCATGAATTTGTATACTTTCTGCTGTTTTTTGTTGTTGATATTCAGCTATAATCCATGGTGTTCAGATAGGATGCAGAGTGTTATTCCAATAAATTTTTCTACTAATAAGGTTTCTATTAATTGTTAAGACTTGCTTTGTGTCCTAGTATGTAGTCAATTTTGGAGAAAATTCCAAGATCTGTTGAAAAGAAAGTATATTCTTTTGTGTTTGAGTGAAATGTTCTGTAAATATCTGCTGTGTCCATTTAATTTATGATGCTATTGAACTCCAGCGTTTTTCTGTTTAGTTTTTGCTTGGATGACCTGTCTATTAGTGAAAGTGGGGTACTGAAGTCACCCACTATCACTGTGTGAGGGTCCATATGTGGCTTTAGCTGTAGCAATGTTTCTTTTATTGATTTGGGTGCCCTTGTGTTTGGTGCATAAATGTTTAGAATTGCAATATCCTCTTGGTGAATTTTCCTTTAATGAGTATGTAATGTTCTTCCCTATCTCTCCTGATTAGTTTTGGTTTGAAGTCTATTTTGTATGATATTAAAATAGCTAAACCAGCTTGCTTCTGGATCTATTTGTTTGGAATACCCCCTTTTCTCATCCTTTTACTCTGAGATGATGTCTACCTTGATGGAGAGATGTGCTTCTTGGATGCAACAGAAAGATGGATGCTACTTTCTTTTCTTAAAGCTTTAAAAAGAAGCTTTTATTATTTTGTAGTATGTGCATTACAGGAAACACAACACAAGAAGCCAAGAACAAAGTCACCCAGTCACAAGCAGCTCAGCTTGATGTGTCTTTCTAGATCCTGCAAGTGTACATACATTTAGGTCATTGAGATTATACAGTATATACCATGCTTTCTCCCTACATTATGAGTATTCGCCAACTAAGAACCCCACACTACGTGAGTATTTTGACAACCAAGAATACACCTTGTCATCTCAGTCTATCAGACAAAATTATAATCCTGTCTTCTTGGCAACAAAAATTTCATAGAAGACAAAAATGGCAGCAGGCCTCTAGATAGAAATATTGGCAAAGTTACAATTAAAATTCTGCATTCTTCAATGCTCAGCTTACAAGGAAACAGAGCAACAGACCACACAAAGTACAGCATTCCTAAGTTTATCATCAAATTTATATACTAAAATATGAAGAAGGAGTGTTCCTGCTCAATAAATGCATTCCTATGTAATACTGAAGANGCAACTATGGCAGGAGTTCTCAGGATGTCAGTCTCAACACAACACAACACAGCGCTGCAGATCTCGCCCCATAAGCTTCCCTCTGGCACTCCACAGTCAGCCTAGCAACATGAATTAATTCACTGTCCAGACATGGCTCAACAATTCTATGTTCAAGACGAGCCTTTTCCTTCAATTCTAACGTATTCACTAGCTGTACTTTTAACCATATGCTGTTCTTTAGGACATTTATAAAGTTCAGATGTTGTGGAGTGGGCTTTGTGCACAAGGAACACAAGTATCTTACCAGAAATGCACATATGGATCCTTATGTTATAAACTGTCTTCTAGATGTGGTGGTCCTAGCAAAGAACCCTTCCCTCATTATTTTCTAATGCTATATGTTAGTCTGTATCTTTTCATTGGGAAATTGATATCATTAATGCTGAGAACTATCAGTCAGCAGTGTTTAGTGACTACTGTTATTTGGTTGTTATAATGTGGGGCTTTTCCCCCCTCTTTTGACTTACTCTTCTGCAATTATTTGTTCCTTGTGTCTTCTTGGGTGTATTTAACCTCTTCAGACTGAAATTTTCATTCCAGTTCCTTCTATAGAGTTGAGTTGGTAGATAGAAATTGATTAGGTCTAGTTTTATTGTGTAATGTTTTTCTTTCTCCATTGGCTGTGACAGCAAGTTTTGCTGGGTAGAGTAGTCTGGCTGGCATCTGTAGTCTCTCAGGGTTTGTAGAACATCTCTCTGGATCCTTCTGGCTTTTAGAATCTCCATTTAAAAATCAGATGTTATTCTACTGGTCTGCCTGCCTTTATTTGTGACTTGGTCCTTGTCCTTGGCAACATTTAATATCCTTTCTTTGTTCTGTACACTTAGTATTTTGATTATTATGTGTTTGGGGGAATTTATTTTCTGAANCTATCTATTTGCTGTTCTGTATGCTTGTTGTACCTGATAGATACTTCCTTCTTTGGTTTTGGGAATTTTCTTGTATAATTTTGTTAAAACCATTTCTGTGCCTTTAACCTCTCTCTTTCTTATCTATCTATCTATCTATCTATCTATCTATCTATCTATCTATCTATCTACCTTTTCTTTCTTTCTTTCTTTCTTTTCTTCTTCCTCTATCCCTATTATTTGTAGGTTTGGTCTTTATATATATATATATATATATATATATATGGTTTTATATATATACATATATAACCATTTCTCTGACTGAGCTATCCATTACTTTTACCTTATCTTCAAGACCTGAAATTCTCCCTCCCATGTCTTATACTCTGTTACTGAGGCTTACCTCTGAGGTTTTTGTTTGACATCCTGAGTTTTTCATTTCCAGATTTATTTTAACTTGGGTTTCTATTTCTACTTTCATGTCTTAAACTCTTTTCAATATTTTATTCAACCATTTACATTTTCATGGTTTTCACTAAGATGTTTATTCATATCCTTTTTAAGTACCTCAAACATATTCATAATTGTTATTTTGAAGTCCTTGTCTTGTACTTTAGCTAAATTGCATTTCTCAGGTCCTATTCTTACTGGCTTCTGGAGGAGGCATATTGTCTTGGCTGTGCGTGTTGTGCTTTTGTGCTGAGATCTAGGCATCTGGAGTTATGATGGTTGAATTATTTCTTGGTGTCAATATCTGGTCTTGTCGTTGTTGGGTGGGTGTTCCATTCTTTAGTTGTTGTTGCCCACTCTGGGTCTTGGGCAAGTGTGATGGTTGTGCACACCCTGGTAGAGAGTGCTTCTGTGGGTCAGTGGGCGACACAAAGAAATGGAGATGGATTAGAAGGAAAGGCTGAGAAAGACATTGGGAAAAGCTAGGAGAACCAGGTTCTACACCAAGAGGCAAAATTCCCAAGGAATTGATGTGGGGCNGAAGGAGGAGCTCCAGCTAGCGGGCTGCAGCAGGACTAAGTCTGGAGAGATTGAAATGGAGGGCTGAAAGGGTCATGAAAATTGCCTACCTGTGCCCCAGCTCTCTCTGGTCTATGGTAGAAAATGTTTGTAGGGATTGGCAGCTGACACAAAGGGACGTAGATGTGCAAGAAGGGAAGGCTGAAGGGTCCCGTTATAGCTTCTTGATGAGCCCATTATTTCACCACTGGGAAATGACATTTTAAATCCTTGTAAATCTTATTTATTCTAAATAATAATACAGCTACTCTAACCTTTAGGATGGCTATTATCATAGTATATTTTTCTATTCTTGTATTAAGATTTTTAAATTTTATATGTTCTGGTATTTTGTTTGTATGTATGTCTGTGCACCACATGTATGCAGTGGCCAGAAGAGAACACTGGATAGCCTGGAGCTGAAGTTATAGACTATTGTGAGCCAGGATGTGGGTAGTGAGATTTGAACCCAGGCCTTCTAAAAGAGCAGCCAGTACTTTTAANCTTTGAGCCATCTCTCAAACTTTGCCATTTTCCAGATCCTACAGTATTTTTAACTGATTTATACTTTTATACCATAGAGTAGGAAGTAGTTGTGACTTACTTTTTAAGGCAATATTATAATTTCTGCCACTTAATTGGGATGTTTTATCTGTGTACATCTAATTATTGATGACTAAATTTAAGTCTATTTCTTTTTTCTTCTCTGTTTATTTACCTTGTTCTATGTTCCCTTTTTTCTCTTATTTCTTCTGAATTGAGTATCTTTTGGCATAGTTTAAGTTCTTTACCACATTGTGGTTTTGTNTGTTTTTGTTGTACAGTACTGATGACTGAACTCAGGATCTCAGCACATGCTAGGCAAGTGATCAGCTACTAAGCTGTATCCCTTGGCCTAATATTGTGTTTATTTTCATGTAATCAATTAATATTAGTTGTGAATTCATTTTATACCACTTGGGAAGAAAATCATAAAAGTTTGGTAATTACACAGTATTTATTGTCTTGGTATACTGACATGTCTATTACAACACATTTTAATGAGATAAAGAATGGTGAGTTTTAGGAACCCAGACTTGTTTATTCAGACCAAAACTGCCTCAAATTGGAACTAAAAATGATTTGTGGAGTTTGTCCTCAATAATGAGACAGGTTATCCAAATATGTTGGCCACTGCAAAATAACAAGTGACTGTCAATAGGATGCCACTAATATATTTTAGAAATTTGAGCATACTTAATGTCTATCTCCAAGGTAAATTGAAGTATTTACATCTGTGAAAAAGTAACTGCTCTTTGAAAGCTGCTCATAAAGACAGCAATTTGAAAATAGATGTGTTAAATTATTTCTTTTATGATACAATTTTCTACAGCTGTACAATCAATAAGTAGAGGAAACGGTCATACATCACAGGGGTCACATCAGTTTGAAAATGGTTATTCACACAATGCAAATATATTATGTCACCAAGTAAGAGCAGTTAAATGCAAAGTATCATCCATATACATAGGGATACTGTGCTCTGGAAGACTATGGTAGATAACATGATATCTCTATGTTTTTCTTCTTCATTCAGTTTGAGGCAATTGTCACTTTTAAACATAGTGCATAACCTGAATTGTGAATTAAGACTAGAAAGGGGAATCTTAGGAGATGTAGATATAATNTCTTATCACTCAGTGTGATAACTGTCATAATAAAAAAGTTTTAAGAGCTCACATATAAAAAGAATAGCTGTTTAAAGAATCCAGGAAAATGTCATACCAGAGGCGATGGCCTGACATGGTGAAGAGGACCTTTCCAGTGCAGAGGGAAATTGCAAGTGCACTACTGAGCCATTTCCCCAACCCTCTTATCTTTCAACATCTTAGAACCTATAGTAATGCCCCTTCTTTTGTTACTGATATTAACAATTTGTGTTGTCTCTGTTTTTCTCAGTTATTCTTGTTGGAATTGATCAGTTTTATTACTTTTTCAAGTAAACAATTGCTGACTTTGTTGATTTCCTCTATCATGGCCCTGTTTTCCACATCACTGATTTCTACTCTTCATAATTTCCTTCAGTTGTACTCACTGTGCTCTTCTTTGCTTCTTATGGAAGAAATTTGATTCATTTCTAAAGAAATTTTTATTTCTATTTCTATGATTTATTTTCTTAAATCTATGACTTTTCTTGCTAAGAGCCAGCANGGGTGTCTTTCTTTATTCCTGACATGCACTTGTCTCTCTTTATTCCTGACATGCACTTCTGTATCTATCACAACTTTGGATTTCCTCCTGATTTCCATTGCAATAGCTCTGTGATCCAGATGTCAGTTGTAGGTCAATTGTTTAACTTCCAGATGTTTGATAGGGGTTTTCTTTGTTATTGACTTTTAATTTAATTTTTTTAATCTTAGAATGTTCTGTATAATTTTAATCTTCTGCCTTTTATTAAGACATATGTAGCTCAGCATAAAATTATATCTAGGTGAATGTTTCATATGCAGTTGAAAGCATGTNTATATTTAAACTGTCTCTTCAGTTTTCTCACTTTAGTACTTTAGTACCCTCTCATTAAGTATATATACACTTAGCATCACTGTCTTCTTCATGAAATGATCTTTTATCATTATTGAATGTACTTTTCTGTATGAGGCAAAATNTTTGTTTTGAAGTTTTCTTTGTCTCATATTAACAGCCACAGTGACTTCCTAATAATTAGTTTTTTCATAGTATGTCTTTTTTTGTCCTGTCATCAGCATATCTGTGTCCTTGCACTTAAGAACACTTATTTAATTGGGTTTTTATACAAATTTTATATCGTCTCTACCTTTTAATTATAAAGTTTTTCCCCTTTACATTTAATGTGAATATTGATGTGGTTAAATTTATGTTTACCAAGCTGCTACTTATTTTCTATTTGTTCTACCTGTTCTTTGTTTCTTTGGACTTCTTTTTCTCCCTTATTTTTTGAAGTAAGTTTGTTTAAGTACTTTGTTTTTTGTTGTTGTTGTTGTTGTTGTTGTTTTTCAGCTAGCTTTTGAACTGTTTTGCCTTTTTTCTCCACTGATTTTTCTCTGGGTACTGCATTCTTTTTAAATATTTATTTATTTATTGTTTGAATAATTCACATATGTACACAATGTGTTTTGATTCAGTCTACCCACTCCCTACCCTCTAACTTCTCCCACACCCTCCACCACCCCTTCTCCCTTCCCAAATTCATGTANTTTTTTTTCAACCCACTGAGCANATCTAGTGCTCCAAGTATGTGCATAGCTATAGGGCCATCCTCTGGAGGATAGGCAGCCTGCTAAGTTCCTTATCTCCAAAGTAAGCTGACTCTCCTTCCCTAGTACACATCAGCTGCCAATAGTTCCTCACCCAGGCATGGACTCCGTGAGCCCCTCCCCATCCATGCTGCGATTTGGGCTGGCTTGATCTTGTACAGACTTTGTGCACATGTACTGCATCCTTAGCTCATCACAGCCTATGCTATTTCACATATAAACTAGACATTTCAGTATCATCGCCACACTTATTACTTTCATAGTCTAAACTATTTTGCTATGTACTTTACTCTTTTATACTGTATAAACTAAAACATTATTATTTGTGTTTCTAACAATCAATTTTCTGTTAAAGGAATTATGGGGAAAAACTATTCCTCTATGTTTATCCACCTTTTCTTTCCCCAACCCCATTTCAGAGCTCCTTTTTTTCTTTCTGCAGTGTCTATTTCATGTCATTGCTTTTCAGTCTGAAGAANTTACCTTTAGCGTTTCTCATAGTTTAGGTCTGCAGCTAACAGACTATCTCATTCTTACTGCAAATATTTTTGTTTTGCCTCCATTTTGAAAGATGTTATCACTATGAGATTCTATATTGACAGTTTCCCTCCTTACATACTTCAAAACAATTCTATTTTCTCCAATAGTAATTATGATTATTGCCTTCCTTCTAGGTTCTGGGACTTCAGTTACATATGTGTTAGACTGCTTGCAGTTGTTATATAAATCACTGATACTTGTTCAGTTTATCCTTTGATTTCCTTTTGAATTGTATTTGAATAATTTTTCATAGCAAATATTCCATTTTTATATAGAATGTTCAGAGTCCTTTTTAAAGTTTCATTTCTCTCTGTTAAAAATAGTCTTTTGCTCCCACAGCCCCAGAGAGGCTAGGTAACGAGGAGGGTCCAAGGAGGTATGCATGGATTTCCCTAGGGAGGGGAAATAGAAGAGATCTCCTGGGTAAACTGGGGGTGTGGGTGGGGGGTGGGAACATAAGGGATCCAGTTGGTCAGGTTGGGGTAGGACAGAAGGGAGAGTAATGAAAGAGATGTCTTGATGAGGGGGGGAGCATTTCGGGGTTAGGGAGAAACCTGGTGCCGGGGAAACTCCCAGGAATCCACAAGGATGACCCCAGCTAAGACTCCTAGAAATAGTGGAGAGGGTGCCTGAACTGACCATCTCCTGGAATCANATTGGTGACTTCCCTAATTGTCATCAGAGAACCTTCATCCAGTAACTGATGGAAGCAGATGCAGAGATCCATAGCCAAGCACTGGGCNNANCNCCAGGNNTCCTGTTGAAGAGAGGGAGGAGAGATTGGACAAGCCAGGAGGGTCAAGGTCATCACAAGGGAACCCATAGAAACAACTAAGCTGGGCTCATAGGAGCTCACAGACTCTGGACCGACAGCTAGGGAGCCTTCATGGGACCAACCTAGGCCCTCTGTGTGTGACAGTTGTATAGCTTGGTCTGTTTGTGGGGCTCCTAGCAGTGGGATCAGGACCTGTCCTTGGTGCTTGAGCTGGTTTTTGGGAACCTATTCCCCATGCTGGGTTGCCTCACCCAGCCTTGATGCAGGGGGAGGAGCTTGGTCCTTCCTCAATTTGATCTGCCATGCTTTGTTGACTCCCATGGTCTGCCTGCCCCTTCCAGAATGGAGACAGAGGAGGAGTGGATGGGGGGGAGGGAGTGGGGAACTGGAGGACAGAGAGGGGAAACTGTGGTTGGGATGTAAAATAAATGAAAAAATTTAATAAATAAAAANTGTAAAAAAAAATCTTTTGCTCTTCAATTCTGCCTGCCTTGTTCCTTAAATATTTGAGGCTATTTATATTCATACAGTCCTGGTCTGCTAATTACACTGAGTTATCTATTGATTTGCTTATTAATGATTTTTCTCTGTATTTTACATCACTTTCTTACATCTTTGTATGTCTGTTATAATTTTCACAGATGCCAATCATTGTGTATAGAAAAATAAACTATATTGTATGTTTCTTTGGGGATTTTTACAGAGCACAAGCCCTTTCCTATGCCTGGCATCTACAGTAAGGAGGTAATAATTCAACCTTCATGAGAAGTCATATTTATTTGTGACTGAGATACATCTTTAAGAACGGTTTGTCTCACCTCTGATAGCCTAATAATTTTCCAGAGAAATGAATCTCTTTGAATCTGTCAACTTTAGCCTATTGTCTCAATTATTTTCCATTCTTTATATTTAGCTATGCTAGGGCTCTAGTTTCAGATACCACAGAATGTCTTTTAAAAAAAAAACAAACAAAAGCAACAACAAAACCCTATTCAAATTCGGTGTTCTTTAAAGCCTATTTTCCCTAATGCTGTCTCAGCAAAATTTGGAATGGAGGAAAACTTACTGCGCTAAGTAAATTACTGGTGTGTGGGGGTCTCCTGCTGATTCCAGTCTCACTATTAGTTTTTTTGATATAGGATTTCATGTTCAGGCTGGCCTCTAACTCCTGAGTCTCCCACCTCTTCCTCCTCCTCCTCCTCCTCCTCCTCCTCCTCCTCCTCCTCCTCCTCCTCCCAAGTGCTGGGTTTGCAGGTGTGTGGCCACATGCCTAGCTTTTTATCACTTTTGAAAGGTTCATTTTTTTCTAGAAGTAAATTCATCAAAACTACTAGACACCCACTACCCTTTATTAGTCCCCTGTAGTAGGATGGGCTTTCCTTCCTTCCTTCCTTCTTTCTTTCTTTCTTTTTACTATTGTTATCACGGGGCAAACCCCACCTATGACCTTTCACATCCTAGCTAGATGTAGACCTGCAGATGTTCACTCCTGCATTTATTTTATGACTGTCCTAGAGATCCCAAAAAGAGCTACAAGAGAGAAACAGAGAGAGGAGGGGGAAGTGAGAGAGCCCAAGACATGTAGTGTGAGATGCTGCTGAAGAGCTTTGGGCAGAGGAAAGGTAAGAGAGAGTGAGTCAAAGCAGGGGCAGGTTTCATCAGGTGACTGTTGTAGTATGTGGTTGGCACGGTAGCCTGATCCAGCCCTACTGGGCAGGAAAGTAGAAGGGAAAACCAACTGGACAAATCAAGACCAGTGCTTCTGCCAATAGACTGGGGATTGTTAATGCAGAATAGGAACACAAGACTCCGCAGTGTCAATTTATGAACCTGGCAGAGGATTTTTTTTCTAAGTACAATACATTTTGAGGATTTTCTTGAGCATAAAATTTTGGAGGTTGTGTTTACAAAACATTAGTCTAGTAACGATGAGGAAAATAGATAGGAAAGCAAGTTGGGAAGGATGATGACATAACAGAGAATTTACTAAAGCCCNAAAATAGAGTGAAACAGCAGGAGATGGGGGTGGGGGAGGAATACTAATTACAGGAACTAATAACCCTAATAAGGGCACCCTCTCCATGTTGTGTGGAAGCNTCATTATCAGTCAAAGGATTGATGCAAGTCTGTGTCAAGTTTCATCATATTCAAAGTCATGCTCGGTGTGCTCCCAGCATCAGCACTGTGCTTCCAAGTGATTACTCAGTGTGCAATAGGAGAACAGAAAGGAAATCAGCCAATCTGAGTGATTAAAAGCTTGATAGCATCTGGCTACAATTAGAACCCAAGCTAATGACTGAAACCTCATGAAGGCTGAAAAGTATCCCCTATTAAAAGTACTTTCAGTAGGAGCAGAATTATGGTTTCATAATGTAAAGAATAGTACAATTAAGTATACAATTTTAAAATGCCAGGGATTCTACTNTCAGCTGAAAGGATTTTCAACTTCTGCCATATGTATTTTTCTACAGATGACACAAATCTTTCTGAAAAGGCTTGAGCTGTTTTAGAGTGCATCCCACAGTGCCTTGCACCCAAGAGCTGTAAGTTCTCTCCTTCTCTCTACAGAAGGGTTTGGTAAACATGTTCCGTGTAGAGCCAAATAATAAAAACATAAGCTTTCTAGGACATGCAGCGTCTGACACACTGCTCAGCTCCATC
>LZPO01035219.1:78018-92334 GCA_001675575.1 Neotoma lepida
CCCTGGACACTCTGGATAAGCACTGCTTGACCTTGCATCCACTCGCCTTCCGCATCCTTTTAATGACTACCCAGGGTTACAACTCACTGACCCATGAGTTAGTGACAACCTTTTGGGGCAGCAGTGTTTAAATCAAATTCCCTTCTTTTCCTTCGTCTTAATTCGACAGAGTACAATTGCATTGACAGTGTATGAGAAGGAGGGAAATGTTTCCCAGGCCTAAGTATTAATGATAGTAATGATCAATGCTATGGAGCACTCACTGTTTGCCAAGTAATGTCCTAGACATATGAATGGGTCTCGTCTTACTTCACAACCCGATCAGCCTAGTACTAGAATTATTATTCCTATGTCCCTTAACCAACGAGAGAAATAAGGTACGGATAGATTAAATAACTTATCCGGTGGTCACACAGCTTTTAAGTGTCAGGTACAGGATCTGAGCATCGAAACAAGTGTAGTGGTAATCAGAGCATAAAGGAACTTGAAGAGGTGTGTGAATTCCTTGTGGTTTTTAATAGTTCTAATTCATTTGATATTTTTGTTATTAAAGTAATACCTGATTGCTACAGTGAAAACAATAAAACAAACAGTTATATATAAGACTAATTGTCCACTTTGCTTTTTATAACCCTGATCACATCTTCCCACAGCCATTTCCTTATGACACTAGTACAACATGCTTTTCTCTTCTTCAGACTGACATTGTATATGGGTCTGTGTGCATGGGGGGAGCTGTGTGCATGGGGGAGCTGTGTGCATGAGGGGACTGTGCACGGGGGGCTGTGTGCATGGGGGGCTGTGTGCATGGGGGGCTGTGTGCACGGGAGGATCATGTGCATGAGGGGACTGTGTGGATGGGGACCGTGTATGTGATTGGGGGGGTCTGTGTGCATACAGGAGGAACTGTGTGCATGTTGGGGGGCTTTGTTTCCAAGAATTTGATTTGAGAAGATTACTATAGTATTATTTTGGTCTACCTGTCCAAGAATATGAAACACCCTTCCAATTATAGGCATTGTTGTATATGTCATTCAGTCTAATATTACAGATTTTTAAAAATACATATATATACACTTGCATATATATTATATATATACGTATATATATGAAACCCTATGCCCTTGTTTGTATTTTTATTCTTATTTCATAGTGTTTATTCACCACTGTGAACAAAATACCATTTCATTTCTAGATGTGTATTAATACAATACAGAAAGTATTACTTTTTAACGTTGATATTTTATCTAGCCCTGACAGCAGAGTGTCCATCCCCCTGTCAGGGTTTTTCAAAAAGGTAGAAGAACCAGTATCATCAAGTGTGGTTTAATTATAGGAAAGGGATGTATCCATTGGGAGTGTTGTTTAGAAGAAAGGGGGGCAGTTAAAGAAGTCACATGAGCCTTCTTAAAGATAAGAAATGGAAGTCTAGAGTGCATGGCACAACCAGGTGCCAGAGAGAAAACAAGAATTGGCCAAAACATTCTTGGCAGCTGGATCCTACAGCATAACTCTACCATGGAGTTGTCAGCTGGATGTCTGGTGGAAGACTTGGGGCCATTTTTGATCAGCAGGTCCAGCAGAGAGGGCATATAGTTGGACATGGAGGAGAAGAGACCAATGGCAGTCTGGAACTCACTAGACACATCTGCATCCGACCTAGGAGATCTTCATTGATAACAGTTTCTTCTTACTTATAAATTGGGTCAAGTCTTATACACAATCATGATAAGATCTCAGTCATAGTGTATTATTGTAACATATTATAGGACTTTGTAATAACTCATACCTACATATTTACAAAGGAGATTACTCTTTTTAAAGCACTGTGTGAATTACAAAGTGTTTTCCTGGGACACTGTACATGGAGGACTCAATCATTTGAATGTGACATTTGTGACATTAGTAAGTGACCAACAGGCTGGAGGAAAAAGAGTGCATTCAGTGTTTACTCTCACGGCAGCTTTCTGATTGGTTGACCTCTGGGTCCTGAGACAAATTACCCACTGCACAACTGATCTGCAATCTTTCATGTCTCTCTCTTCAGCATGTTTATTATTTCATTACATACTCATTAATGGGAAGGACCATCTGCCATGATGTTTTCATAGAACAGATTTAATTAGCCATTCATTTGGTGCTGAGAATAGAGGAAGGCATGACATGTCAAATTCTCCTCTAAATACTTTTTCTGAATTCAGTAGGAAATCAACACTATTTAAGGCCATCCTCAACAGAATTAATATTTGTGCAATGTTAGAAGCANATCTTTGACTCCACACAGGAATCCAAGTTTTTTTCATATGTCGGCCATGGTGATTTTCATATCTTAATAAGTTCACATCAAGTTCATTCTGTGTGCCTGGTGTCATTTTAAAAAACCAAATCTACTAATTCTCGTGTCCTCTAAATATGCAGATTTCACATTCAAACTGCTGAAAGTGGGCAGGGATCCGTAAATTTATAATCTGTACAGTCTCTTTGCCATCAGGGAAAAGAGAGGGGTTGCCTTAGTTCTTGTTGCTTGCCTTTGTTGAGGGCAAGTAGACACAGGCTCCTGTTTGAAAAGCTTAGAGACAGAGCAAGGACTTTTAGGGGTCAAGGAATCCATAAAGGTAAATTGGTCTGTGCCCGCCTCAAGCTGTGGTGTTAATAACAGTAGACAAGACGCTGTAGAAATGTGAGGAGGGGAACTATAAAAAGTGATATTTAAATTGCTATGAAGCTTGAATTGAGCCCGTTTCCATTATTTCAGAATCATTACTAATATGAGGGAAGCAGAGAGAAACCCAAACCCAATGTAAAGCCATAGGAAGTTGCAGAACACACGGAAACCCCAGCTGGTGAATAGAAGCTATCACACTGGTAAAACAGTGTGAGTGAAAATCTTTTAAACATGCATCCTCTGCGGGGAGGCGGGGGGCGAGGGGGGCTGGATACTGAGAAGTACCAGATTAAGGTGCTGAGCAGAGATGGGGAGGGAGCACTGAGCTCACTGGCCTGTGCTGTACTGAGTTACCCGCCATGAGGCTGAGAAGCAGGCTCTGCTGCTAACAACACAACTCTGCCATCATGGATATATGAAAAAGTCCAATGGAGGTGTGATGGCTCAGTGCCTCAAGTCAAGTATGTCTAAAATGAGGATTAGATATTAAATAGCTTCATTGCTTTATCATTAGAGTTGTAACAAGTCTAAGTGCTGTGTTCCCTTCACTATATTATCCTTCATGTCAGGCTGGCAACGCCATAAAGATAATAAGGGATGCAGAATACTTAACAAATGTGCATTGATCACCTACTATGTGCAAAACTACAGAGATAAATCAGAATGGGTTTGGATGGCCAGGAGTAAAAGTTCATGCTCTGTGAGGAGAATAGACACAAGCAATACCAGAAGCTGTGTGCAACCAGAGCAGTGCTGGAGAGGTACTCAAGTGGGGGGCGGGGAGGAAGGAGGGATGAAAACAGCAGCTGAGAAAAAGAAGATGTATGTAGCACTGCAGTGTGGTCTGGGAACTCTCATCCTCGCTGCAGGACTGACAAACGGGGGTGACCGCCAGCTGGTCTCCCCGCCTTCGGTAAAATGAAGGCATTTGCTATAATGATCGCTTAGAACAATCGCTTCCATTTTATTGTCCTGTTCGCATAACAAAAGGGCAAGAATAAAATGGTCTGCAAAAAGGAACTCTGGCACTTGGGAGCGTGAGCAGGAAGATCGAGACCAGCCTGGGCTTCACGGATAGCAAGGNCAGACCAGCCTTTAAAGTCTAAATACATAAAGGTTTAAAAGGTTCTCTTCGCAGTTTGGTCACAAAACATGATACTTGCTTTCTGCTGTGTGCTTCTTACTTCACAGGTTAACAGCAACACGTTGAAAAGTCAAAGGGGGAACAGAGCTCAAAATGGTATTTTTAGAACGTGGGAGAATAGACATCCAAAATATAGAAATACACAAAGAAAAATATAGTAGTCATTCATATTCTAAATTTTAAAAAATTAAGTTTTGGGCATAAATCTAAAGCCTCATGTTCACCATCTGTCAGTCCAATTTTTTTTTTTTTTTTGCTCTCTAGAGATAACTGCTAGAAATTGTTTAAAATCTATGCTTCAAATCCAGGTGTGGGTGACACATGTCTTTAATTCCAGCACTTGGGAGACAGAGGCAGGCAGATCCCTGTGAGTTTGAGGTCAGCCTGGTTTACAGAGCAAGTTCCAGGACAGCCAGGGCTAAGCAGAGAAACCCTGACTCAAAAAAAAATCTATGCTTCAAATTCATTTTCATCTCTTAACATACATTTACATTTATATATGCATACCAATACATAGAGCATTTGGTATTATTTTACAACNGTGAATATATAACACCTCTGTTATTCAGTTTTTACTTTTACGACTCAATATGGTTTTTTTCATATATGCATCTGCTAGTTTATTTTACGCNGCAGCATACTACTTCATCACATAGATTTTTCACTTTGGTGGGTGTATATGTATGTTCACATGTGTGTGGGCACACGTGTATGTGTGTGTGTGTGTGCAGGTGGAAACCCAAAGTTGATGTAGGTGACTTAGTCACCCTCCACTTTATTCACTGGGGCAGGGTCTCTTGTTGAGCCTGGAGCTCACCCATTCAGCTAGTCTAGCTCACCACCCTGCACTNAGGATCTTGTCTCTGGCTCTCAAGTGCTGGGGTTACAGGCAGGGCCTCCACACACACCTGGCTCTCTTATGCGGGTGCTAGGGAGCCAAACTCTGGCCTCACACTTGTGACGCAAGCACTTTTATCCACTGAACCATTTCCTCAGCCCAATTTTCACTTTTTATGGCTTTTTAAAAAATTATTTTCAAGTAGTTATAGTATTATAATCAATGCTACAATGAGTACACACATATATATACACATCATTCTGCACATACGTGAAAGTTTACATAGGACATATGTCCTGACATAGAATTGCCTGTGTGGACATACATGTCTCACAAAGCAGTGCCAGTGTGGCATGTGAAGGACCAGTGTTCTCACTGACAGCTGATGTCCTGTCTCGCATTTAGATGTTGGCTGGTCTGATGGGAGGGTCCCTCTGCTGTTTCCTAGTGCAGCCACTGAGTGATTCTTCTGAGTTAGCACTCCATTCTCTTTGTCAACATTTGTGGTGTTGTGTAAAAGCTGTGATTTTTCGATGTTACAGTCTGATCTCAAGAAATCCTCATTTACCTTGAAGAGTCGTCTGAGTTCATTTTCCCTTCATATTGTTGATCCACCTGAAAAACATTGTGCCTGAGCACCAAGATAAGGAAACGATTTTTATTTTTCTATGTAAATAACTGTCCAACGGCATACATTAAATATGCTGTTCTTTGGCTCAAGGATATGTGAAGAAACTTCCTGCAATGACAAGTTCTCACACACACGCTGTATCTGTTTCTAGATACCACACTGATCTTTATTTGTACTGACCCTTGATTCCGCTGACCACATTATGCTTCGTTATTCCTGAAGTAATCAGCTACATTGAATAAAGCAAACTAGTTCAATGAGGGGGCCCACTCCTAGTATCTCAGGCCAAGGATTTTCCTCTACTGCCTGCCTCCAGGGTAGCTACCGTGAGCTGAAGCCACTGTTGGGAGAGGTCCGCATGGAGCAGGCCAATGACAGCAGAGCACAGGCTCCTGTCAAGGTGGCCTGTTGGCAAGTTCGGTCTGAGGAGGGGACAGCCTAGAGCCAAGACACTTAATTTAAGGGCTTTCCAGGCATTTGTACTGAGTCTCTGTGGGGCAGAAACCCCTGCTGCCTTTCCTGCAGGTCCTCTGCTGACTCAGACAGCTCTCTATTCCAGGACCTTTGAGGTGACTTCAGTCCCCATCTGTGCCTGTCATCCCTTCTTACACGACCCCCTTTCTAAAGGTTCTGTTTTCTTCTTTCCTCTGACAATAGTCCTTGATGGACAATTAGAAAGAGCAGCGGAGCCTCAGACAATTAATCCCTAGCAATGTCACTGGTGTCTCTTGCTTGGTCAAGAAAGAACTTTCTAGAAACAAACTTCCTGCATGCTGTTCCCTAGAAAGCAGACAGAATGTCCTGGTCCTTGATGGTCTGAGTAACTTCCAGTTCACAAGAGAAGACCAAACCAAAACCCAGCCAACAGATGGTTTTCATGTCAGCGGTAAGTTGGAGTGCATTTTCTGTCCTCGGAGAGGGGCTCATTTTTTGTTCTATTGGATCTTCCCAACCAACAATGCTAATAGAAGCGCAAAGATCACCTATCACTTTCAAAAGGGCCTTCATTTACATACACACACACACACACACACACACACACACACACACACACACACATATACACTAAGCAAATCCTCTTTAATTCTTGGTACTCACTCTTCTAATGGGGAAAAGAGCATGGCACTTTCAAGAAGGAGATGTCTAATCAAGAGAAAAAGGTGAACACTGGAAATTCCCCAGCAGTTGTCTGGGAGCAGAACCTTCAAACAAGGATTACTTTAGGTCTGACCCCACAGCAGCTTCAGAGTCCTGTGAAAGGTCCGTGCCGACTCCCACATATTAAAGAACTGGGCTGCAGTGCTGGAACATGCTTTCAACTTCTTGAAAAATAGTCACAATTAAAAATTCAAGTACTATTATTAACTTCCCAGCTTGAATTACTTAATATGTGCTTTATTTAAAAGTACTCATTAATTTTGTTTCTGTGAATTACCAATTTTATATTGCATGAAAATGTTGATTTTCCAGTGTTGGACTTTTCTTTACTAATTACAAGATTGTAGAATAATATTTTCCTTTTTTAAGTTAGAAATTGTGTAGAGTATATTCAANAAATTTTTGCTAACTGGGCATCAAATTTTCCTTTGCCAGAAAATGAAAACATTAAAAACAAGTAATCATAAATATTTGTATTTGCTGACTTAAGCTCATTTATACTCAGCAGTCTCTTGAAAATAACAAGCAGGGCTGTCGTTATGTGGTAGCCTCCTGTGCACAAGGCTGTGGGTTCCATCCTGTGGCTACAACATGGCAGTGACAAGCAGAGTTGTGAACCCAAAGTCATTCCAGTGAAAATAGGCCAGTTTTTGTCAAGATGGCAGCCCCGGACTGAACACACTGCTGGGCAGGCTTCCTAACCTTTTGCCCTTCGAAGGTACCCCCTGGTTCTCCTGNGGTTCCTCTCAAGTCCCTTCTGGAAAAATCTAACTTTGTCCTTGGTTCCCTTCTGAGAATGAAACCTAGAAAATTCTGGACAGATCAGATGCTCACGTGGACGGACTGTCCCTGCAACCACAATGGTGGACCCAGGCAGTAGACTAGGATGAGAGATACTAGAAATAATAAAGGTGCTGGGCATCTTTGTCCAATTAGGGGGTGGCGTTACAGGTTACATAATGTCAAAATTAGGAACACGAAGCTCCGGGGACAGTTTACGCCCACACAGATGTAATCCTCCAAGCCCCAACGGGCTCTTTCTGAAGCAGCACAAGTTGATCCTGGTCATCCCAGAAGCCAAGGATCAGGGTTTCCTTAATGAGCATACGCCCCAGGAGGAACCCTGTAAATGTAACTTGAGTGGTCCCATGGAGCTGTGAGCGCTACTCTGCCAGCCTGATCCACCCAGCTCTTAGGTGACCCTTGCTACCCGTGTACTAGACACTAGCTGTCCCTTCACTGGCCAGGAGAAGAAAGTGACCCCCTGCCTTACTCCTAGGCAGAATGCTCCCCACAACACTATTTGCAGCCTCTCTAGAGTAGACCAGCCCCCAGAGTACTTTGGTGAACTGAGGCAGGAGTCCAAGGGACTCGGTGATAGTGCCTAGGATTACATAATGGGTGCNCCCTGAGAAGTTGTGTCTTTCATAGTGGAGCCAGGAAGAAGACATGGCCGTTGTTGCAGTGGAAGGAGAGATCCACAGGGGCTGCGGAACTCCAGCCAGGACACACTCACAGCCTGTCACTGTTTCAGACTTCTAGCAGCTCAGCTGCTCCACTACAGGGAGGGAGGGCAAACAATGACCTGAACTGCTCTTGCTGAAGAGGGGCACTCCTTTTCAGTACAGGCGTACTGCACTGCCTCGGATCCCATCTGCATCCTGGGATCTCTAAGTGTTTTTATTAGTGAAATTAAGCATCTCAAGAAGGGACCTTGTGACACCCTCACAGGACTCCCCCAAATTTCCATCAACTATCCCTGATTTCTAGCCCAAGCCCAGACATTATTACTATTCAGTCGATGAGAATCTACTGGGTTCTCATGCCGAGCACTTTGTCAAGCAGTCTGGGAGAATAAGGGAGGTTTGACTGGAGGTTCTACAAAGGTCTAACTGGACAGACAGGGAAAGCAACATCTAAATTATACGTGGGCCGGGGTTCTGGGAGCAAAAACAACAGCGGAACAAGTGAGATGAGGGAAACTATTAGCAATATACAAACGGGTGTCCAGAGAACAGAAAAGACGGGAATCTGGACATGAAGTTCCACAAAGTGAGAAAGATTTAGGCCATTAGCTGAAGACCTTAAATCATTATATTTACCTTAAGGACAAATCTCATCATGAAGACTAAAATGAAGATAACAGGCTGGACCCATATTTTGGGAAGCTTGATTGACAGTGATGTAGAGGAGTCTGGAACTCCCTGAGGGCTGTGGAACTTCTTGGAGACTTTATAATACTGTATTTGAAGTGCTGAGGTTGGGCAAAAAATATCGTATGAACATGGAAAGAGGGAACATAAGATGGAATGATAACAAGTGTCAAATTTTATAAACTCCATTATTATTTCATTTTATTTTATGTCTATGGCTTGTTTTGTCAGCACACCACATGCATGCAGCACTGACAGAGGCCAGAAGAGGGCTCCAGAGCCCCTGGAACCAAACTTAGAGCCTGTTTGGGTCATCATGTAGGCACTGGGAATTGAACCTGGGTCCTCTGGAAGAGCAGCCAGTGCTCTTAACCACCAAGCCATCTCAGCCCCACAAATTTCATTCTTAATATCTTATTTTTGTTAATATTGATAAAGTTTTAATGAAGCATGCAATCTTGCTCTTTGTTTTCTATCTTCAAGTTAATTTGGATTATAACTTTATACCGTTTGTAATTAATCAATCTTCTGTTGACAATGGCCACTAGCATGTTAGTTTCAGTTTAATGTTACTATTATAAAATTTGTACTCTATATAAACCATTCCAACCATAGTGACTGTTCAAAAAGAATCTGCTAAGCATTTTTAAAGACATAACATATAGCTTTCCTTTGTAACTTTTGATGAGATGTGTAGCTCATTCACCCATAAGTTAAAAAGTTAGAATCATTTTAAATCAAGTCATAATCAAAAAGATGAAATGGCCAAGTGAGAAAAATAAATATTGAAAGACATGGACATGTCATACCCAGAGACCTCTCTGTGGAGTAGCTAAGGACCTCCCGCAGCGAGACACAAGGAACAGAATAATAAGGAAGTCCTGAAACAGCAGAGGTTTGTGAGCCAAAGATTATTCACTCACCACAGTGTAGTTTCTTTCTTGGCTGAAAAGAAATTAGCAATACTTTTATGAGAATAAACTATTTTTAATACCTCACAAATCTACAGACGTTATAGACAAAAGTAAGTAGAAATATAAAGATTAGAACAAGCTTGACTCGATAGAATTTTCAAGCTGAGAGCTATGCCGCTTCTAGTCGCTATCGGAGCAAAATACCAAAGAGCTTTGGAAGAGATGCCCCACACCCACCCTGGGACAGATCAGTTAATTCCTGCGTTTGACCCACTGAGGAGGAGTTACAGCTCTGCCAGAGTACAACTGAAGTTTGAGCAAGTCTTTGAAAACAAAGCAGATGAAAAATCATGTACTTAGTGACTCTCGGGAAAACAAGAATTTGGAGAACAAAGAACTATAACCAGGGAACACCTCATGACTCAGCTGTCAATAATGATCCCATAGTGACAACAATGTATGTCCTGAATAATGTTTTCATAAGAAAATGTTCTGTAGCCATATTGGAAGGATGGCTCAAGGGGATGCATATGCATAATAGCATGTAAAGGCATAAGATGTGAGGAAAGTATAAGAAAGCTAAATCCTTATTTTCCCCTCTCTGAAGTCAGGAAGGCATGCCTCAGAAAAAAATTACAGTGTTAAGATACCTGCGTGGTTTTTTTTGGAAAAATGGAGACAGCAGAAGAAACAGCTGTGTTGGTTTTTTTGTCAACTTGCCACAAACTAGAGTCACCTGGGAAGAGGGAACTTCAAATAAGGAAGTAGTTTGATCAGATTGTCCTGTGGGTGTGTCTGCGGGGCATTTTCTTAATTGCTAATTCATAGAGGAGAGCCTAGCCCACTGTGGGAGGTGCCACTCCTAGGCAGATGGGTAAGGGAGCAAGCCAGAGCAGGCAGGCCAGTCAGCTGCATTCCTCTGTGATCTCTGCTTCAGGTCCTGTCCCCAGGTCCCTTCCTTGTCCGTGAAGATCAGCTGTAAGCTGTGAACATTAATAAATGCTTTCTCCAAGTTGCTTTGGGTCAGTGTTTTGTCACAGCAATAGAAAGAAAACTAGGACAATTGCTGAAATTATACAAAATAGTTGACTGTAGTAAGTCAAATTTGGATATGGGGGGGGAGGGGTGTTTCCATTATAACAGAATACTTGGACTTTCCAAACATACCCACCTTAAAATGAACAAAAAAAATTCATGACAACAATAAATAGATGATCAAACTTGCATTGAATGCAACTGACCAATACCTCGTCATCAGAACAAATGATATGTAATGGAAGGTAAAGTACAAAGGACTCTGCAAACTAGTAGTTAATGAGGAGACAGTGAGCCATGAGGCAGTAGCTTCAGTCTCTATGGTATGTTAAACATCTTCTCATGAATTTAAAATTATGTGACTTACCAATGGGATACCCTTTGTATGTTTTGTGGCCATTTCTAACTTCTCTAAGTCTTGGATTGTTAGAAACTGAGGATAATGATTCTGCATTTCTTCTTGGATGTTGTGACGGTTAGATAAACTGATAGGTGTGCCATCCATTAATCTGTCTGATACTTAGAAAAGGCTTGGTGCTTATTTTAAGTAATAATATAACTATGTTATTAGACTCTTCAATATCAAATGTGTTATTCTATTTTCAACAACTAAAAATGATTTTTAAAATTTATGTTTATTGTCCAAAGCTTTGGACAATGTTTGTATAGTTTCTTGGGTTTGTCTGCATTTATTAATATTGATAGTAGAATTCAATCATTATAAATGATGTTGACATCAAAATAGTAATTCCATGTTTTTGATGTTAGGTATTGATCAGAACATGTGACTGACACTGACAATAAGCTATCATTATGAATATTGAACTGATGAGTTTAACCTGTGCTTAACTGGAAAAGATAATTTCTGTTTCTCTTTTACTTAGAAGGACTCTTCTCTATGTTTTCTAGGTTCTATAGATTAAAGCAAAGATTTGACACCAAAAGAAACTATAATATACATTCACAATGACATTTCCATATAGGATCTGTCAACCAAAGGAAGACCACCATGAGGGTCAGAATGTAATCCAAGCTGTGTCACTGCTATTCAGAACGTAACACCATCCTGTGTGTGTGATGCATGCATTGGACCAGCATCTGTGACGACAGAGCAAAAGAAAGAAGCAGCTCTTGCTGAGTGCTGGGTACTATCACTTAGACGTGACAACCTTGAGGATCAGTTTGTGAACAAGGCCACTTGGAGGTCTTGGGGCCCTAGTATTGGCAGAAATATGAGTTGAGTTCAAGGTTAATACTATTTTAGTCTTTCTACTGTGTGTACCTCCCCTTACAACATCTCCCAGTAAATATCTTCTCCTAGAGTATTAATACTATATGTTGTTTTATATAACTCTTAGGATCCTCAGATTTTCTCCTACATAAATACTATTTCCCACCAAAAGAGCTAGTGACTTTCCTCAGTTACTCTGTCTTGACTCAGCAACATTTTTCTATAAAGAGATAGTCTCTGTTGTAACCACTCACCTCTGATAGACATAGACAGTATGTTAAATGAATGTGTGACCATAGCTACGTTCCAATAAAACTTTATCTACAAAGGCAGAAAACAACCATATCTAGTATGGCCCACAGGCTGTGCTTTGGCCAGTCCTTGCGCTATGTAAAGACAGTCATTTTTTTTAAACATCTCAGTCTATTTAGTTTCAGAGCTTTGTGTTTTCTAAAACTTTCAAAGTCTTCTTAACTCCAGAACCAGCAGTGGTTTCCCAGAGCCTCTTGCTGTGGGAGCCCTCTTGTCTTATTACAGATCAGCTCTGAAGAGAACACATAAGAAAAAGACCCAAGCCTGGACCCATCACAGTGAAATTCGTGTTGTTAGAAGAATATTTTATAAAGGGCCTTGGAGAAGTCAGAGTTGGTGTCCCACTGTGTATGTCAGAGTTGGCTCTATGGTAGGAAATCTCATGGAGAGGGTGGGCTCTAATTTCACAGGATAAGCACCTGGTCTCCCATGAAGGTCTCAGTTGGAATCATTGATTACATGGTAGAACAAGATGAGATTGACAGCACTTGAGCCACCAGGATCTTAAATCTGTGCAGAGAATTTTGTGCCACTGAGGCATTGCTACCCCTAGCCATGCTAGCCTGTACCTTGGTTTTAACATATCCCACCCCAGTTCTACTGAACTATTCACACGGGCCTGGTTTCCCTACTCTTCTTTCTTTTCTGTCAGTGTCTGTTTCGTGTGTGCATGTGTAGCAATTTTAGAAATATACAGCCACTTTCTGACTTGGCTAGATCAGGGGAGCAGGCAGGCTATTGCTAGAATCTCAACAACTTGTCAAAAGTAAAGCATTTAAATCCCATTCCTACACATGCAGACCCACAGCCAAACACTAGGCCGAGCTCGGGGAATTCTGAGGGAAAGGGGTTGGGAGGATTGTGGGAGCCAGAGGGGTCAAGGACACCACAAGAAAACCCAGAGAAGCAACTAACTTGGGCTCATAGGGGCTCACAGACTGAATTGACAACCAGGGAGCCTGCATGGGGCTGACCTAGGCACTCTGCATATATGCTACAGTTGTGTAGCTTGGTCCTCTTGTGGGACTCCTAACAGTGGGAGCCAGAGCTATGACTCTTTTGGCTCTTGTGGGACTCCTAACAGCTATGACTCTTTTGCTGGTTGGCTTTTAGGACCCTGTTCCTCATACTGGGTCACCTCATCCAGCTTTAATGCAAGAGGAGGTGCCTATTCTTACTGAAACTTGATATGCCAGGTTTGGTTGGCATCCAAGGGAGGCCTGCCCTTTCCTGAATAGACATTAGAGGAGTTGGAGGGGCAGAGGGAAGGTGGAGGAAGGGAGTGGGAGAAGAGGGGGGTGGGGAAACTGCAGTCAGGATGTAAAAATTAATGCTAATGATAATAATAATAAAATCGTTTTTAAATAAATTAATTCCTTCCTTCCCCTGGAACATGGATAGCGGGGAAGACGAACGGGAATGGCCCTTTGGTTTTTGTCCCTGTTTGTGTGATCCTCCAGACCTTGATGAACTGGCCTTTGCTAGTTAACACTGAAATTGCTCAGACCTTGATGAACTGGCCTTTGCTAGTTAACACTGAAATTGCTCAGACCTTGATGAACTGGCCTTTGCTAGTTAACACTGAAATTGCTCAGACCTTGATGAACTGGCCTTGCTAGTTACACTGAAATTGCTCAAGCCAGCTTCAGCTGGGTCTCACTTGTTAAATGATTTGTCAAGAATCTAAGACATTGGGAATCAAGACAAAACAAAACAAACTCCTAGGTCAGATCAGCATACACTATAACAATGTAATCATTCAGCGTCTTGTCTGACTGCTTATTATGGNCTGTGCANTGAGTGAAATGGCAACAGTTTACTCTGGCCACTCTGGGCCACCGTTAGATCACATATATTCTGTGAAAAGAACTGCAAACTCGTGGAGACTCAAAGATCTCATCATTTCCTTTTCCCAAGGAGCTCTCCACCACTTCCCCAGTTCTCTTTCCTAGTTTAAACATTTTCTTAGAGTGTGAGCTGTATTATCCATGTTCAAATGCAGCAAGCCTTCCTTGTCTAGATAGATCACCATCAAGAAATACAGTAATGTGAAATAAAGCTACTTCTGACATTTTTATGGTGTGTGATATACGGTATAACATGATGCATTAAGATCTTTGTGATAATTTTTTATTTTTGAAATAGCGGGTTCTTTGGGGACCATTTAATATATAATTCCACAGATTTTAGTGGTATCAGGTATCTCTCAAGCATCATTTTAATTGAGCTCGGGTG
>LZPO01035220.1:8667-23238 GCA_001675575.1 Neotoma lepida
TGATTTATTTTATAGTTGATTCATGACTATGAAGACCTTCAGTCATGCTGGAATGCATGCTAATATTTCCTAAACATCACAGAACTATGTTCAGGAATTTGCATTTTACTGAAAAAGTGCCGCTGCTTAAATGTGATTTCCAGATTGCAACCTCAGCCAAACCCCCACATGCTAAAATTATCATTATGGAGAGAATTTTTACTATGCCTAGTAAAATCTAAAGACGATCGTAAAGTGTCCCTCCTCAAAGCCAAAACTGAAAAAGAATCACTATATCCCCCACACAGCCATCACATTTTAGATGAGTGCTGCATTTTACAGGAAAAAGATCTGCAAGCAAAAATATTTGGATTTTTGGAATGTAATGGGAAACCAATAGGATCAATTAGCCATTCACTCTTTAATTAAAAATGGTGGTTTAGAACCTCATGTGCACTAGGAAGGACTTCAACTCTCTTCCCACTCTAAATACAGTGAGCTGCATCCAAGAAAAGCATGTGTTAAAGCAGAAGAAATTTGTATAGTGGCTTATACAAAAATCTTAGACCCCATTAGCAGACAGTCTGACCCAGGAACAAAACCACAATAATTCTTATGTGTCCTTTCTAAAAGGGGACTCATTTACGCTGACATGGCAGGAGCATTGATTTGGGGCAGACTATGTAAGTCAGTTTTGAGACTGCTAGAGCTCCGTTTTCTCCTGGTCTTGGGTGTTGGCACTTAGAATCTGAGGAACATCGTCTCAGGAAAGAGGATGTTGAGATGTTTGGTGTAATGAAATGGACTAGGTTTAATTGCCATAATCGCCTGGTCCGGGCAGATGAATTAAGCAGCCGCATCTGTTCCCACTGGAGTGCCTGTTCTGTGTGCTGCTTTTTTATGGAGCAGGCTCTGTGGAGTGATGGAGTGGTAAGTGGATCTGCTTTTCTCTCTCCACAGAGGCCTCATCAGAGATGGGGGTGGAGTCAAAGAGGATGAGGGTCCAGTAAGATTCTGAATATATCCCTTTTCATGATCTTATCTTTCTTGTGTAGATAGGAATCTACCCAACCCTTAAACAGGACTCCATTACAGGTGCAGGTCTTTGTGATACAGTTAGAGAAAGCAGAAAGGAAGTACACAATGGGGGACAAGGTGGTGGTGGTGAATGGAGGCATTGTGTCTAATGTGCATGAGGTTTTGTTGTCTGATTTATTCATAGTTTTCATTTCCTTCCCTCAGGACCAAAAGCGGATCGCTGTTTTTCCTCCTCTATTTTAAAACTGAAATATACTTTGGAAGAATCTAACACTATACCAATCAGAACCATGAAATTTAGGCCCCACAAAACATATATCTAGGTCTCCTTATAAAGCTCATGATCATTTGGGAGAATTCATTGATCTTCTTTGATCCATCAAACACCAGGAACTAAGTCTTGCTAACGTCATTCTCTTCACAAAATGAGCTTTTGAAAATGTGCTTTCATCTTGATCATGGACAATGATGAGTGACTAACTCTATTTCAAGTGGCTCTAACATCACTTGCCTTTCACAGGACCAGGTGTGCCAGTGTGACAGTCAGATGGATTGTCACCAGAACCTGGCCACCATCTCCTTACAGGTGTCATTGCAGTGAAAGGCTTTATCAAACACTCATCATGAGAGAATGTCTCAAATTAGCNATCCTATCAAATACAAAGAGAGCTAGAAATAGTTTCTCTGGATCATGGTCAAGGCTACCACTTCCCTCCCGTCTCTGAACTTCTCAGTGTAGCAGGGTTTCTATCCAACCAGAATCCTGCTTCCCAAGAAATGAGCTGTACATCCAGGCACTAGAGGGGAAGGTGGGGAACAAATGTTTCCTAAAGAAACTTACTGACACATTATACCACAGGACTTTACTTACAGTAAATATTTGGATTGTCTTTGGAGAAGTCAAGGTCACTGAAATTCAACATCAGACATCATTCAAGTCAGAATAGAAGGAGGGTGGATGAGGGCTTCAAATGTCAAAAAAACTAACTTGACTTTTTTCCTGCTTTCTACTTTTAATTTTGAGCCCAAGTAAGATTTTCTCTACTTCACACATCACAATAACCTTTCTTTAAAATTATAAAAGTTATAGAAAGTTATACAACACTTTCCCCTCAAACACCATTCAATGGACTTTTTGTACTATAATCTAGTCTGGCCTCTTAGGAAATGTCCCCTGTCTATAATATCACTATGTACCATGATATTCCTCTTACTTCCAGCCTTCTAGTCTCTGCTTCTCAAACAGACTAACATTAAAATTTTAATTTNCTTTAAGTAACTGCTAGTCTATAAAGTTATCTTCATTCAGGGGGTAAAAAAAGACAAAACTCAATACTGCTAGACACAGATCTCTGGGAAACATGGTTAGACAAGAGTCAGACTAAGTCCATCTGCTTTTCTGGAAGAATGTATCCACATCTCTAATAGAACAGCCAGGCACCTTTCTACAGTGCAAGCACTGTGGAAACATCCATTGCTGCCTTGAGTCTCTATGCCCACAAACTCCCTCCAGAATTCCTGCATTTGGTTCTTTCTCATCAGTTATATGTCAGGCCAGACTCGGTTCCTAGGAGGCTGTCTCCTGACTATAATGGATTCCTTCTCCTCCACTACTACTCAGACATATTGTGGTTTTAATGTATCTGAAACACTGCTATTGGCNGGGNCATTTTCTTAAAAGGAATTTGAATGTTTGTTATCTGTAGCCTCCCTACTATGAACTCCAAGAGTGAGGAGATGTGGAGCTATAGGCATTTCATAGATAAATGTTGAAATGACAGGTAGACGCAGACAATGAACAAGGTAGAGGAGAATTGTGGTAGTGAACATCTTTAGATGTGACAGTGACATTATCTCTGACCACTTTTCACTTGTCTCATTTGATGAGGGGCATTGCAGAGCTTCTTCAGAGTAAGGGATAGGAAAAGGCCAGCAGAACCTCTCTGGGTTCTGCCAACACTGCCCCCACCCCCAGCAGCAGAAAAGAATTCCTGATGGTTAGGATGTAAGGTCAGAAACTAAATGAAGTGGAAGGATTTTGTGTGTGTGTGTGTGTGTGTGTGTGTGTGTGTGTGTGTGTGTGTGTGTTGCATTAGCTTAAAGCTTCAGCTAATTCACAACCAATAGAAAAATACCAATAGCTTATTCCTCTACCAAACATGGGAAAACTCTAGTAACAAACCATATATTGTGCCTTATATATATACTACTAACATCAGTTTCTCCATAGGATGTGAAATCATGATCCATGTCATCTGACCAGTGAGACCAATAAAGAAATCAACATAATATTATTTCTACTAGGAAGGACAGAGTGACCTCAATTTCTCCTATTCACAAGACTAGGATCCTCCAACTCCTGAATGCCACAACCAGTATATAGAACAAACCATAGTGATGCATACAACACACACACACACACACACACACACACACACACACACACACACACACAGGAGGAGGGAGAGGGGGCTATTTATGTACTCATTTAAGAAAAATACATGGTACTTAAAAGTAACATGAAATACTTGGATAATTTTTATAGTAAGAACCATTAGCTCTAATCAAATGCTAGATTCACAAAAATAACCAACAAGTGGCCCAAAGAGGCACCTTTTTAGGTGTCTAAGGAAGACATTTTGTTAATCTTTTGAAATAAGAAATTACTTACTAAAGGTAACCTTCTGCTTGCTCTCACACAGCACTGCCACCCCCTTCACATACCCAGAGGGTGCCCATTAAAATGTCACATGGCCAGCATCTCATTTGCTTTGCAAAATTGTGCTGTGGTGGTTTTGTCTACAACTTATGTCACATTCTTTACTTGCTATGGTTCCTGTCTGAACTGAACCACTTAGAACTATCTTCTAAAACCAATAAAAAATTCAATTACACTTTGGGATAAATTCCAGTGATATCTTTAATACTATGTTGCCCATTTAAGAAGTGTAGTAGAAATCTCTATGAAAAATGCTCCCAATTCAGATACTTTTCTGGCTGACATTACCAGCAACCTAAAAACCAGTGTGATGGATGGAAAAAGTTAAAAATATTTCACTCTGTGGTTCCAACATTTCAGAAGGGCAATTGCAGGGAACGAGGTTTAAGCTTTAATTAGGAAACATATATATCATCAGGTTGCTCCTTCCCTGTGATGAGGGGATTTTTTTTTTTAAGTACATGAGTTGAAATGCAGAGATCAATAAGAAGCAAGTTTGACAACCCCAGGGCTACAGAAGCTTTGAGCAATTCAGAGATTAAAAAAATTATCTCCATAAACCTGGAACCACGCCATATAATTATTCTATAGATAGGGCTAAAAAACTAGCTGGGGAAAATCCTCTGCTTAAACATTAATAATTGGGCATGTAACACCTTACTCTAAAGAAAAATGCGTACTTTATGAAAAGTTTGTTAATTATGCAGTCATTAGTTTGTTTTGAGCAGTAAATATTTTATGCTTGTGATGATTAAACATTAGCTAAGAGGAATAGTACTATGGGGGGGTTAGAAAAGGAGAGAAAGGTTCACAGGACAAGTGGAAGAGAGAATGCTATTTCTTTGCTCAGATGAACCACAGGAGAGGATGGAGTAAGATGCTGGTTGTTGTTGTTGGTGGTGGTGGATGTATGTGTGTGTGTGGAGGGGGGTGGTGTATGTGTGTGTGATCACTTAATATAAACCATCACAATTCAAGACTAAGTTGTGATTATGAAGCTCACATCTCTGCTGAAGGTCTAAACAAGCTGGTCTGGGAAGGCACGAGGAGGCCAATCCTCTNACGTTTTCTGAGGAATGCATTCTCTCACAGGGGCTTCCTAACCACGCATTTGGACAGTCAGGCTTCTGATCCATTTACGCCTTTTATGCTCTTATGTGGAACGTGGAGCTGTAAGTGGGACAGCCTGCAGGTTCGATGCTAACAGCTTTGTTGTGGGGATCCCTAAAGCAGAGGCCTATAAATAGGACCAGCTACATTCACTCAAGTTGCGCACATTGACCCAAATAAGAACGATGCGAATGATTCACAAATGTGTACAACAATACACTTCGAGCTGCTTGGACAGGCCCCATGCCCAAGCTGCTCAGAGCTGCTTGGAAGCAACCTTNGTGCTTCTATCTGCCTGTCCTCCTACATGACAGTGACAATATTTGCAGAAGTCCAGACTAAGCACACTGGAATAAAATGCTTTTGGCACATATGCAGATACAGAAGTCAGATGTCCCAATAAAAACATACCCTACAACTACAATAGAAAAAAGCCACCCACACAATAGAAAAAAAAATGGACAAATGAAATGAATGACCTAGTCACAACTTTACCACAAATGGCAAAATGGAGCACTCACTAGTGTAGACAGGACTGCTCTAGAAAAGAGGTAAACACCCATGATAGTAAAAAATATTTTGAGTCATCAAATGAAAAACAGTTAAAAAGAGGGCCGGGGGGGCGCTTATTTACTTTTTTTAAATCTCCAAAACAATAAACTAATAAATAAAAACGTTGAAAAGGCTAATAATCATAGTGACGCTCACAATGTAGGAAAGCAGACACATCTGTCCATTTCTGAAAGGAGTATGGATTATGCCTGCAGCTTTTTATCTAGTATTTAAAAATGATATTGACTATGCACCAATAACCTGACTTCGAGAAAAAAATTTCTCCTGAAAGAATAATAAACACATGCATATATGGGTCTACATAGCTGTTTGGACGCTGGAGGAGAGGTTGCAAGAACATAACCGTGAACTACGGGAAGGTGTGTCATGGGGAAGGAAACAATGACATTCTAGCTGATCAGAGACTGTGTGGTTGTAGGAACGGTCCCTGGTGTGGGACTCCCATGAACATGATTTATTGAGAAGTGCCTCTTGGAAAACCATGTAGAAAGGTCAGAGAGGCAGGGAAGGGGGGGAGATCCACAGAATCTGCAGTGGGTAACCGAGATGCACGAAATCAGATTCCATGTTGTCTCCGAAAGATCCCAGCACATGTCAGTCCTTCTTTGCAGGCTGCCTGAGAGACTGTAGAGCAAGTTCTGGCAGCTGGACCATAGGGATCTTCAGGGGAAGCAGGTCCTNGCTGATGGGACCGAGGACACCAAAGCCATGGAAATAAATAGTGGAATTATGTGTCTGAACCAGTGTTCAGTAGTGTATTCTGCACTATTGGAAGTTTGAACCAGAGGTATGTTTGCCTGTCACTTGGACTGTAAAAACTAAATGTTGGGGCAAACACATTGGAGAGTAGACCTTTGAATTATTATTTGAATAAGACCTTCAACTTGGGAGTGGGCTTAAGTGGGGNAGTCTTATTTATTTATACAAGCCTGTACCAGTCTATCAACTTATATCCTTGCCATATTTACATAGGTTTATGTTAATTATATAGGGCTCCATAGGATGCTAGACAAAGGAGCAATAATGATAAAGTGAACAGAGATTCTGATTGGCTTTTCTCTTTGTGTTGCCTCTGTACTTTTATGGACCTATGCATGCATAGCATTCATAAATTAAGGAATATAAAATAAAGCAAAAATTAATTTTGCCCTACCAAAAATTAACTTCACAAGCTCTCTTCCCTATATTGGAAAAGCTTGGAGGTAAATGGTCCCCCTGAGTTAACAGAGTTCTCCTTTTAAGCTGTGACCTGGGAAATGCCTTTGGGATGAATTTCTCCATTTTTAAGCCAAAANCCATCAAGTATGCAGAGTGATTCTGGACAATGGAAGAATAACACAGCAAGAGATGGAAAGATGTATGTTAAGGTATTGCAAAGATAATATTCAAACTGCAAGCATCTTCATTTCTTATAAAACTGGTATCCATCAATAGTGGTAGGATGGGTAAGTGAATTAAAATGTGCCAAAGAGAATTATGTACTACACAGCCATTAAATAATGGTTTTGAAAATTTTATTGAATTAAAAGAGAAGCAATATATAATGTGAGGCTTTAAAATGAAATGTGTAGTCCCATATAAATAAGTGGTTTTTATTGTACAAAGTTAAATACATCATGTATATATTCTGTATACACACACATTCACATGTTCAGAAAANGCATTGATCTTGTAGAATGGATAAATGAATATTATTAAATGTTGAGGTTAGGCTATAGACCTAGGGCTTATTTCAAAATACTTTTTCTTTTCNGCATTATTTTAAGCACTAACACTATCATCCTTTAGCACTTGGGGGGAGGTAACCTCATCTAATGACAAAACAACCCACCCTGAGGGCCACTGGCTCCTCTTTTCTTAACAAGTGTGACAGATTAATATTGGAAAATAATACTCAACTCTTCTTCTAGTGAGCTGACCAAAGTGAATTTCCTAAAAAGTATCTGGTGTTTAGTGACTACATTTTAGCAAAAATCACATGAAGAAGTGACAGAATGTCTAGAATTTGAGTGGACAATGTCAGGGCTTCTAAGTTGTTTCCAAGGATATATTTGATGAGAGACCCAAAGCTGCAGACCCTTTGGGGGTGAGAAGGCTAGTTTAAGATCAAAGAGCTGTATTTGCATTCTCCATGCTATGTCCTGTCACAATTATCCTAAAGACTCGGCAGCTAAAGCAAAAACAGCCTTCACTGTCACCAGTGACATCTATAGACATCAAAATAAGAAAGGATTCTTTTACAAAATAAAAATGAGCATCTCAGATACTGGAGTTAAAAGTTCAGTAGAGCACACATTATTTGTAGCAAGATTATCTCATCTTCTTTACCACCAGAAAAGGAAAGAACCAAATTAAAAAAAAAAAAAGTTCAAGATGTCCAAGATGGTGGTACAGCCTTCGCTTTGCTCATCATTATGACTAAGACTTAGCTAAGCCTCTAAAGGCAGTTGGGATGGACCTCCATCCAAAGCCTGCATTCCCTTGACTGACAACCTAGTGAAATGCAAGAATTTGGTACCCAGGTGGTGGGACAGGCAGGCAGGCAGATCTTCTCTCTACAGTTCTCACACTGCCTATCCTCCAGAGACCATTCTTAGCATCCCAGGAATCTCCTACACACTGTAGGCAGGAATAGTGAGAGAGGGGGGAGGTAAGCCCATGTAGATTCCATACTCTATTACTGTTTTGCCCTGGAAACAGTGAGGTAGTGAAGGGACTCGGATTTCTAAAAGACTAATAAAATTATTAAAAAGTCCTTCTTAGGTCTTTAGTTTTGTTCAAAACTTATCCCTTGATTTATTTTCTCTTAATGACCTGCTTTGCAGACATTTTATTGACCTTTAGAATTTATTTATTCATTCATTCATTTATGTATTCATTCATTCATTTATTAATGCTGACTTGGTATTCCAAACATCTTAAGGAAAGAGCTGCAAGGAAAAGTAAGCTCAAAGGTGAACTCTAGGTGAACAACACAGTTCTACTGAATTCTTTTTATTTTGGCTTAAAGTACATCTGACAGGCTTCCTTCTCCAGCTTCTCCTGCAGAAACCCACTGCACAGCTGAGGAAAAACTCTCCTTTGACATTCAACAGTGGAAGATCCTGCAAACCTGGCACGTCACACTACCTGGAATGCACACACTGCAAACTCAAAGGCCATTGAAAAAGCTCTTTCAGTACATCCCATTTTCCTTCTTCACTAACAAACCCACTTGCATCAAAATGATAAACCACACACCTAGTCACTGCATGAGCACATTTCCCCTCTTTAGTTTTATACATAAAGATGTCTGAAAGGTAAGCCAGTGGATCTAGCAAGTACATTAAAAATTTATGGAAGGCATCTTTCGCTAGCTTCCTTTCAACTGACCTCCCCCCCCCACATATGTGAAATAAAACTAACAAGTTACTTAACACTGCCACAGATAAATAACTTTCTACTGGACAGGTTTTGTCTATCCTGTAGAATGTGGTTTTACTGAAGGATAATGCATGGCTAGCTTAAAGCCAATATGGTACAGTTTAAATAAAACATTGCATTTATAAAGATCAGAACCAAAAACTATACCTGTATTTTGCCAAACTATAATGCAGTTTGGTAGTCTTTCTTATGATACAGAAATAAGCACATTCTCCATCAGTAAAAACAGAAATCAAATGCTTTCTTGAGAAAGACTTCAGTGACTAAGCTTTAAGTCATCTTCCAATACATCAAACTTGATCTATTGTGATGGGAAAGTACAGAGATGTGAATTACCCATTATGTTGGAAAATCCAGAAGTTGTTTTAATTGGTTTTGAATGAAGGCATTATTCTGCATTTCTAATCATGTTTCTACCCCAAGGCTAATATTAAAAATGAATTACAATCCCTGAGCAAAGGAATTGACTCAGAATCATGGCTGGGATTAACACTGTGTTCTAGATAATCTGCAAATAAGAAGCCCTAAAAGTTGAGTGTATTTATAAGGAGGTAAAACGCTCATTAGACACACTCCACGTGAATAATGAACCATCTGATAGTGAACATGTGTGTGAAGCATTTTACATTCATCTGAACAAGGAGTTTTTCTCCCAAGATCATCAACGTAAGTATTCAATAGTCACTCAATTTTACTGTTACCAGAAATGAGACATATGCAGATTTATCATCTGTCTTTCCCTGGAAGTACACATACCTTTAGTCTGCTCTTATAATTTTAAGATATAAAATTTAAATTTCTACTTTACCAATGGGTGGTGCATGGTGATTGTCAATGACACAAACACCGGAGAGTTGAAGGTAAGCCTGATCTGCTGATCACAATAAATTAAGCTAATGCTACAAGATAGAAGCGTGTCATTTGTGCTATGAAGTGGTTTCTACAAAAACTTCAAATATTAATGAGGAAATACAAACTGACCTATTCACTGACAATTAAGCATCTCTAACTGTAGTACCAGGAATCATTTGCATAATGGAAATACCCTTCCCCCAATTATTCAAATTATAGTTTGAAAGGGGAAGAACACTCAAGAAGAGGTTTTTATTGGTAGGGATGTTTTAATGAGGTGATGGGTATCTTAATAAGTGTTCTTGGGTGAAGACACCTGGATTATTAAGCAGCAATTCTGCTGTGTCCTATATTAATTCACGGCGAGATTTTATCACATCTGTTTAATTTATTAGCGACTTNAAGGACTTGGTATCACTTGCATGGTTTAAAGTAAACCAATTTAAACAAAAGATGAAATAAATGGTACTTTTTGAAGATTGGAGTTTTTCAGGTATTTTTCTTTTAGCTTAACAATAATTCAGCGGGTGTACAAATCAGGAAAATCTTCATGAAATTAACTTCAAAGCAGATTTTCAAATGAGTCCCAGAGGGTTTATTGTGGGGGACGGGGTCCGCCAAACAAAATGAATTTTAAACACATGCATTGCACTGAACTATATTTTATGTACAGGGACATTAAATGGGGGAGACGGATTATTTCCAGTGACCTCTCAGTCAACAGGAAAGCCAGTCCTCTCTGAAATAATAAGACATTCTTATTGCTGATAACTAAGAAATTTTGAATGCTTTCAATGTATTTTACTCCAAAATGCCTGAACTCATCAATATCTATATATTTACTCAGGATATGATTTTAGAACATAGTGCTAATTTTCTACTTCAAAATAATAAAAAAAGAACATTTCATCTAACACCACATGATTTGTTTCTTTTACATAAGCATAAGCTTTATAGATTTTTTTGTTCAAATATCTTCCCTTCCTCAGAGTCAAACTTCATTCTTTATGGGGTTAAACTAAGTGTTCTCCTAAGTGATTTAGAGTTCTGAAATGGCTATGTTTCTCCAGTGATATTTTTCTGAAAAAGACCATTTTTACTAGTTCTTTTTCACATGAACTAGAGACTGTCCAAAAATATCCCTTGTCATTTTACTGTTACAAGAAGGGTAGAATGTTATTGTGAATAATAGAATCAATTTGGTATAAGTGCAAAAGGAATTTTTATATGATATGAATTAAATCAGCTCAACCAAGTAACTCTTTCTGTAAGTGACTCACTGAATGCATAAAGGCAGGAGCAGGAGAAAGCAGCATAAAACCAGCATTTGGAGACTCCGAAGAGATCTGTCTATATAAAATAAAGGACAATTGACGTCCAGCTATCAACAAGCTTATCCTATGCACTTTCCATATGAAACAGTCATCACCACCGATGTGATGATATATTTCTTTGATCCAATGGACTGTTCTCATGCTAACACAGAAAGCAATATCCACAATGCAATGTGACAGGAAGGATTCTGCAGCTAGCCTCAGAAAAGACTAAAATTTGATTAATTCTCCTGGCCAAAGACTGTACAAAAGTAAAGAACTGTTAACCTGGTTTTTTTCAATTAAAAATAAATCTATTTTGGTCGGTCCTGGACAATACTCTTTATACACAATGGAGTCTAGTGGCAGAAGCCCATAGTTGCCATCAAACCTCCTTCAGGACCANAGGTCATGTCCGTCCTGGTGCACAAAGAAATCAAGAGCCAAGATCAGTGTCCACACAACTGAGAATAAGAACATGACATATGAATGCCTTGAGAGTGCCTTTCCATCAGAGCTAAGAAAATGAGAATAACCCATGATACTTGCAGCATTAAGACATAATTCTTTTCCTTTATCCAACATCAGTAATTTTAATCAAGGCTAACCCACAAAGACAGGGAAGTCAATTTCTGTCCATTAAAAACAGTTATAACATTAAGACTTGAGGGTCTCTCATCAAATCAGGGCTGTTTAGAAATTGCTATTTCTAGATTGGTGGAGAGTGTGGAGACAGCTTTTACAGTCGCTCATATTCCTATCTTTACACTTCTGCAAAAGAAAAATCCAGTCACTCTGCTAACAATGAATTAGCTCACAAATAAGTCAACGTATTGACTAAATGAACAAACTATTATTTAGTACCAGGAAAAACAGAAATTATGGGAGATTTTTTAAAACACCCCCAAATCAAAACAAAACAAAACAAAAATAAAAAAATAGTGACTTGCTTTTCTTCAAGAGTCTAGTGACCAGAGAAATTTTATGTGAATGAATTACAAAATCGTTTCAAACCACCTAATCAAATTTTGGAAGCAAATGTCTGTGAGTAGAACTAGTAGATCAAAAAAGCACTTATCTGGTGGACAGTCACAGAGTCAACCATTTATTTATTCTTCAAATTAAGCTCTGTACAAGCTAGTGGGGTAACGTCTGAGAAAACATTGCTTTAGAGTTTTCAGAAATGTTTACTCCCCTTTATTGCTTGGATCCTTGCTAAAACATCAGATCAGAACAATTTTGATATCCTCAAAAAAAGCGAGACTGTATTGAGATCCAAACATCTATTATTTTCTTCACACAGAATACTTTACCGATTACAGTCTTGTCAAGTTTTCCTTTCAGCAACAAACACACAGGAAAATGGCAAAGTTAGAGACGGATTTTGCATTTTAAGGGTCTAGCCACAGATTTCTCTTAAACACCACGTCAATTCTAAATTCTAATGTGTGGTTTATAACATAAAGCTTCTGGCAAATAATGTAATTGAAAGAGTAAATAAAATTAGAATTTCTGAGCATTAATTGTGTGAGAGGGAGAGTCCTAACAAATCAAACAGACCTAATTTATATATGGTCTTCATGCAAATACTGTAGCTTCCTTGTTACCATGTTCTGAATGGATTAACCTAAACCAGCTGCACCTTCTAGAAACCAGATCTTGCTAAAATGCAACAACAATGTCCTAATTGCTGAATCATACATGTGCATCTGCAGACTCTAACACCACTGTGATGCCCTGCTTTACTAAAACTCTTTTGTGTCCCATTTAGTTGGCATCATTCTCCTCACTGCCCCCACTTTCCTAAGCCTGTACTCTAAGTGCCAATATTGTTCCATCCTCTACCTCTAGACCTGTTCTTTCTTATCCTCTTCCAATTTAGTTAAGAATTTTGTCCATACTGCAAATAGGATTTTATGTACATCTCACCCTTAAACTCCACACTCATAACTGGGCTTCTGTTCCACACTTGTTTTGCCCTGCCAAAGCCTGTCTGTCATCTACCCCAAGCACTTCACAACCTCTTGTATCCTTTCCTTCCTGCTTCCTCCCCTTGAAGGTGGTGACATCCCTATCCTCTCTCAGTATTCTAGCTTTCAAAATTTATATCAACATGCTCAGCACCCATTTCCATATGCACACTGGTCTTGCACTGCAAAGTCTCGGCATCCGCTACTCATCTTCTACAATTCTGCCCCCAGACAATCTGCCTACAGTGGATGCTCTCCACTTGTAGATGTGGTTCTGACTTTGTCCTCCCACATCTATTCCTTCTCTGTAGATGGAACCTCTATTTGCTCAATATTCAAGCCATGTCCCTAGAGGTCATCCTTGCTTTCTACCCAGTCTTCACTTTTTACATCCAATGTATCAGCAAGAGCTGTAGATTTAATCTCAAAAATGTCTCCCATGGGACTGGAGAGGTAACTCAGTGTGTAAAGATACTTTCTAACACGTTTGATCACTGGACCCACATGATAGAAGAAGAAAAGTAACTTCTAAAAGCTTTCCTCTGGCCTCCAGATGAGCACAGTGGTATGCATGCACACACACACACACACACACACACACACACACACACACACACACACACACACATATATACATACATAAACAAAACAAATAAATATAATAAAATAATAGATTTAAAAAAATTCTTGTGGGGCACTGGTGGTTCATGCCTTTAATCCTAGCACCCGGGAAGCAGAGGCAGGTGGATCTCTGTGAGTTTGAGATCAGCCTGGTCTACAAAAGACAGCCTGGGCTGTTACACAGAGAAACTCTGTCTCAGAAAAAATAATAATAACCCTCATATATATCCCAAGGTTTCTAAGTCTTTCCCCTTTCAACCTCACCATCTCTCCTTTGAAAATCCATGAGAACTTTATATTCTTGACATCTTATTCTCCATTCTCCATGTAATATGTATTTTTTAATGTCAATTAAGGAAAACTCCAAACACACAAACACACACACACACACACACACACACACACACACACACATACACACACACACCGTGGGGGGAACAATCTTCAATATAGTGTACATATTGAAGTGCACATATTAGTAATGTGATGGTTTGATGAACATTCCATACTTCATTAAGCACTTTCAACATTGTCAGACATGTCTTCTCTATAACATCACCTCCTTGATTTCCAGTTGATGTTGAAGCAAAGTAGCAAACTATAGAGTTATTTTATCTGCAAAGCTTTGATATGGATTCTTAAAAAAAGATTATTCTACTTTGTGAACAGATCTACAATGCTACATTCAAAACATTGGCTCCTTAATACTACATTAATCTGTGTTCATATTTCTTTAATTTCCTAATTTTTTATTTGCTTCTAATCAATCAATTAATAATTTGGATCAGAATCTAAACACATAAGGTAGATATTCAGATCTTAGGCCTATCAATTCTTTTTTCAACTTTGTTGAACCTCTCAACTTTGTTGGCCTTTCAACTTTGTTGAAAAAAAAAAGAGAGTCGGTCTTACAGATCTGGGAAAAACCAGCATGGTTCCAGTTACATCCCATTGTACCATTTCAATGAAGTTC
>LZPO01035220.1:38212-61730 GCA_001675575.1 Neotoma lepida
AAAAGCCCTTGGAAATGACCTTGATCATATTTCACCAGAAATCACTTCTCAAAATCAGTCTGCACAAAAAGGGAAAACTATGAAGGAGCAAGGCAATGCAGGTGCTTCTGAAAAGCTCACAGTTAGTTCAAAGTTCCTTTCACTCACACAAGGAAAGGGAAGTGCAATTAATTTTAAGAAACATTCAGCAGGTCTAGCATAATCAACACGTTGGACATGCAGAGAAACCTCCATTCCTATAAAGATGAAAACAGGAACTCTAACAATAGAGTCAGACATGATTGTCAAGGTCTGTGAATCCAGTCTCAGACACCTGTCTTTCTACATAGCCCCCTTGCCAAAAAAGAAGTTACTTTCTCCAGGAAGTGCAAAGCTTTTGCCCATACTGAAATGCCACAGGTATACCAATTGAAAGTAAACTCTCTAATTTCCCAACAAGCCCATCAAGATGATGATTCTATTTTGATACATTAACTTGAAATCAACATCAGGCACACAAGTTAAAAGCTCTTAGTGAAGATTTAATAATAGACTTAATGATAAGAAACCCATCAACCACACCAACAAGCCACAGACATGCTACCACAGAGAACCACGTTAGAGCAATGCAAATCCAGTTAATTGAATAGTTGTATAGCTTGCCACTGAGTTGAAAACATGGAGGTGTTGAATATTTTAACACAAAATATCAGAGCTTTTAAAAGTTGCCAGGAAACTAGAAGTCCACAAAGGGGTGGGGTGGAGAAAAACAAAACAAAACAAAAAAACAAACTCAGCAGGAAAGAAACGTGTTCCTAAAATAAACAGTCCTGATCTTCCTTTGTAGAGAAGATGCTGAAAAGGAAGCTAATTGTGATGCTTGTATATAAAGGTGTGTTTTGAATATGTACCAATTAGATGTTTTGCCCCATGGGCCCATCAAAAGAGTCCTCAGTGTGGTCAGCTATCTCTTAGTGCCCATGCTTATGGGTGTTGTGGACTACTGCTGTAGCTGCTCAGCATGGGGTACACTGCCCTGGGTTTGGTCATAGAAGGAGAATACTAAGATGCTTTGGATGCCTTAGGTTCAGAGGATTGGGGGTTACTATGTGAATGCAATTTTGTTTCTTTATGATTCATACAAGCAAATCCTTCAGTCAAAAACTGTTCTAAATGAATGGAAGTGGAGTGTTTTTCTCCTCCAATTTAATCAAAATGGTAAACTCCATGAAACTATTTTAAAATGGCAATATTGCCATCTCAAGAGAGTCCTGAATAAACAGCACTCTCTTTCCAAATAAGATGCCTTGCTTTTTATTAGTAGGATACAAAGGCAGAAATAAGGTTTAGATCTCAGGAATTTTAAGCNTGGCTTTTGTCAACCCTAGGGGAAACAGAACAGGTGAACCTGCAAGGTGGTTTAAGGGAGATTTGCTCTAACATACAACAGAGCCTGACTAGCTGAGTTAATTTACAGCTGGTTTTATTCTTCAGTCCTGAATATACTATGCTGCTTTCTGCAGTTCTCCCAACACCAGCTAAGTTTACAATAAAGCAAAGTTTAACAGTATTACTGCAAGCCATGCTCCCTACACCCAGGCAGCCTGCTGCTCTTGAGGTGACTACCACACAGTAGAGGCAGTCTTCTTTACAGAATAATATTCTCCCTGTGCAAAAACACATGTGCCTCGGAGCATTCCTATCCTGGGTCTCCTCATCTGAGTTTAGAGCCCCGTGCATTTGGAGGTGGTAATGTACAAGCACAGCCCTCCTCTCTACTGCACAGCTTCCACATACCACCAGTGCATTTCTACATGGCTTAGCTGAAAATTTCCAACCCTAAACCCATTTCACTCTAAATCGCTGATTTGCCTTTACTTATTGACCCTTCAATTTTTCTACTGAACTGGAACTGAAAACTTAAGGAGGAACAAAAAAGACAAATGAAATACCGTAACTACCCAGAACCCTCTAAAGGACTCAAATTATTTGATGGCATTAAAGAACTATTACATGTGATATTAAAAATAATGTTTAAAATGGATCCTGGCAGCAAGGGTGATGGAGTGAATTCTGTTTTTAAGAAAGAGTAAGGGCCCAATTTGCATGCATTATGCTGGCTATTTTAAATAATTTCATTCTATGTGTATAGCAGAAACTACTCTCCCTCTCCCCAGTTGACAAGACACCACTTCAAGTAAGAGCTGAGAGAGGGCTGGTCTGAGGTTAGCAAGCTCTCTGTGTCTCACAATTGTGAATAAAACAATACCAGCATCCTCCCTGCGTCTTCAAAACCCTAAATTTATTATTAAGTAAATTTAGCCATAGCTCAGTCAGTGGAGTGGAGGATGCACCGAGCCACTTATCTGTTTATTATCTTTGCAAGCCACATCAAAAGCCGTGTCTATTATTGCTTCCTGCAAATCTGCAGCAATGTAATGCAAAACAGCATTTTTTAAAGAAATTCTCTTTCGGAATGCAAAGGATTCTTCCTGCAATTTTGAATATTTTAGCCAGCGTGTACCATACAGTAGGTCTGGAATCACTGGCATCGGTCATGCTGTTAAAACTGAGTCAAAACGCATTGTAATCCTGGAAAGCGATAACCTTAAACATCAATGCAATGTTAAAATGAATCCTAAAAGAATCCCTATAATTGCGATGAACATTAGAGAGAAAGCGGCAAGTCCTTCTGCAGGGAAATAACAGCCAGCTCTACCAATCTTCCCCCTCCCCGCCCCCAAACTCATGCAACTAATGATGACCTCCCGAAGTGCCGAATTTAAATGTTCCAGCATTCATCTGAGGATGAAGGGAGAAGAAAAAAAAATACACAGAAAACCATGAAACAAGTTGCAAACTGCACAAACGCAAGGCGAGGGAGAGAAAACTGCAGCGATTCAGGAGCGATTGCAGAATGAAGAGCAACAGAACGGAAACGGGGAAGAAAGAAAAAAAGAGGGGGAAAAAGCCTTAAGCATTAAAGAGTAAGAAGTGAAAAACATTTACCAGCAGCTCGGTCAGTAGCTTCGCTCCCTGACACCATCTACATAGAGAGAGAACTTAGCCTAGAGTCTTCGGTCCCAGCTCGCTTTGGAGCAAAATTCCTTCACTTCGAGGGGGCAACACACACCCTCCAGAAAGAGAGAGAGGGAAAGAAGGGGAAAAAAAATAATCCCAAAGACCTAGCCAGGCTTTCTCCCTCCTCCCTCTTACCCGCCCCCCAGACTCCCCAAACGGTGCTCGCTGCTTCTGCACAGTTCAGGCTTTGCTGCGGAGGCGCCGCTGCCGCTGTTGCCGCGGCTGCCGCTGCTGCTGCTGCTGGAACTGCTACTTCAGAAACGATTAGGAGGAGGACGCCCAAGCACGACCTGAGCCTGCGAGCCACCCAGGACCAATGTGCAACCTGCTCTGGAATCAAACCCATAACACACGCAACGCACACCCAGTGGCTCCTGCACGCGCACACACGCGCCCGCCCGCGCGCCGCACAGACACACACGCGCGCACACACATATGCACACGCGCGAACGCGCACATACACACATGCAAACACACGCGCACACACGCGCACACAGAGGAGCGGAGCTCCGCTCACCGCCCGCCCGCCCTCCCGCGCTGTCCCTCGGTGGGAAGTGAGAGCCAATCCCCGGCCCCGAGCGCGCGCACAGGCCCCGGTAGCCCCAGCTGGGTTGGTGCCTTTGGGTCTACGGGGTAGAGAGCTCCCGAAGGGGCTCTAGGCTGGGAAAAAGGGGCGCTAGGGGCACGTGTACCCCTTTGTCTGCAGAGACACCCCCCTCCTCCTTCCAGCCGGGCGTTTCCAAGAGCAGAAACTGAGCGCGCCAAGCCCGGGCCGCGTAGAGTTCAGTTCGGCTCCGGGCTTGTCCCGGGCAGGCCTGGTTCCCTAGCTGCACGCACCGAGAACTCTGCTTTGCTAAACCCGATGCACCACGGCTGCACCCGGGGCTCTGCGAACTAGGGAGCATAGCCAGCCTACGCATCCTGCTGGCGACCGGAGCCTGCCCCGACTCGCGAGCATGCCCAGTGCTCGGCTGGACCCAGACCGTTCCTTCCAGGGTTAGGAATGCAGAGCGCAGCAGAGAGGGCAGAGCCTAGGGAAGGCAGGGTTTCCCAAGCCTTCCCAGCTGCAGCCCTACCTCCCCTGGATTGCCAGGTGGTGGCCCTAAACCTGCCCCCAAGCGCGCGGATATAGGGAAGCGAGGCTTCCAAGCCTCAGAAAACAGTTTCTTTCCTGTCTTTCAGAAAGAGAATTCCAAAAGAAACGGCTGGTTCAGTTTTCGAATAATTGGGAGGAAAAAACGAAAAAAACAAAAAACAACAACAACCCAGCAGGGCCTGGCAGTTGTACTAGTACCAACAGCTAAATGTATATTGCGTGGTTGCCATGTGCAGGTTCATGCTGTGTGCTGCCCGTGAATTATTTGATTTTATTCTATCCAGATACTGTATGGTTAACTCAAATGGAAATGGGGCCCCAGTATACCATACCAAATGCCAGTCAATTACAACCGATGCTTCCTAAATTTAAACTCAGGGTCCGACTCAGCCACTGGAGACAGAATGCAGCGCGTTTACGAGCCCTGGGCATTTCCACCACGAGGAAGGCCTGGTGGAAGGCTGGTGATACCATCCCCGGGCCCCTAGCTGCACCTGGCTGGCCTTCAACAACCCACAGACCTTGAAAAAGTACATGCCTGATTTTTGCCAATGTTTTCATAGCAATGACATGAATGCTGCTTATGGCTTGCCTGAGTACTTTGAGTCCTTCCCCACACTGTATGCAAGAAGAGACCAAAAACCCAGAGAGGGTTTAACTTCCTTTTGACGGCAGGAACGAGGATGTGGTTTGCCAAAATCCAAGGTCCATGCTATTTTGGCTGAAATATGTTTCTTTCTTAATCGCATCCCAGATGAAGCNGTGAGATGCAGCCATAGTATTTTAATGTCATTCAGCAAGTACGGTGACTTTCTACCAGCATTTACTCTCTTCAAGGCTTCTTCTGTCTTGGAGGTGACAGAAGATAACAGACACCGTGCCTGTATTCTTTGAGTTCACATTCCAGCAAGAGGTGATCATATGCTTGTGATGCTAATGAGTGTCATAAGCAGAAAGCTTGTTAGGAGTCTTTCCCCTGCTGTATTCATCCTGAAAACGTGTATCTATCCTCCACGATCTGCAAGGACCTGTGATCTCTCTTGCTTGGGCAAATCTCCCTTATTATAAGTTTTCTTGGTATCATGTGTGTTTTCTTTTAAAATTTTTCCGTAGGTGCAAATTTCCACTTGTGATGTGATGTATCCTTAAAGTCCTCAAACACAAACTCTCCAGACTGTAAGCGTCATGTGGGAGGGGACAAAGCAATTTTTATTCCCCACTTATGCTCCAGAAAATGGCAGGTGTCACCCCCACAACCGCCACACTACTTACTCTCAGAAGAGGAATCATTCCTGAGGTATGACCATTTTTTATTGCCATCTAACAGAGAGAGGCCAAACAGATTGTCCAAATCCAGGTAAGTGACTTAGGCTCTCAGTCAGATCTGCCTGATGCTCAAGTCCACAGGACTTAGGCCCAGGCCACCCTGCTCCTATTACTCAGTGGCTAATCAAATTACGTGAAAGGGGCTTATGGGAAGTAAGGAAGTAAGAAATCTAGGATGGCATTATAGAAAAATACAGAGGCAAACAATCTGATATAGTAGGCATTAATAAGACATGCATTAAGGTAATTGTAATTTACTTCTGTGCTTCCACCAAACACCAGGTACTTCCATATTAACTTATCTACAATTCTGCATAAGTGCTAATACTCCCATTTGATAGATGAAGAAACCAAATGGCTCTATGAAGGCTAAGGTACTAGATTGGAAACCCCAAAGGTACATGACAGATGTTAATCTCACCCCCAGAGCATCTCCTCCTTTCCCCATCCCCCCTCAAACCCATTTGCCAAACATCTTATGAGTAAGTGAAGAGGTGGAATTTGAACCGAAGTTTATCTAACTTCAGAACCTCGGAGTTGACGGGGGTTGCAGACAGAGTCAGAGCACTCGGGACTGGAGACTTGTGTATGTTCATCAATAGGAAGATCCCCACTGGTGCTTTCCTTTTATCCTTAAAGCTTTAAAGAACCAGAGACTCAGAGACTTAAGTTGTTTCACAAGGGCCATAGCTATCTGAGAATGCAGAATTAGGTTTTAAATGCAGGCCTCTTCTTACTTCATTCAGATTTGTGGCTCCCATTGTCCTGAGTGGCAGAGGCAATGGGCAACATGTTTAGAGGCCTCAGGCTGGAGAACAGGGGAGTCTTCCCTCTGAGAGGAAGTGTTGCAGGGAACCAGGCAAGCCCTGTGCACATCCCTCCCAACTGCTACCACTCACAGGTTCTACCTTTATTTTGCCCTGTCCCTCTGACTTTGCAAATAAGAACACAAAGTCTCACTGGTTTGCTGGTCACTTGCACTAACAGCAATGGCCACAGGCCACAGGAAAGGAAAAGGTGCATTTTGTATAGCTTTGCTTGCAGCCGAATGTTGAACATTCTCAGTGACAAGGGAAAGGTTTGATTACACACAGGCTTTTGTTAAATACCCTTGCATTTTTAGAGTGTTACTGCATAAAGGGATGGTGCATGAGCCTTTACAGAGGTTACAAACCTATGTAAATCAATCTTAAGAATAAGATTCTCAGATCTGGAAAAGTACCTCCATCCTTTGTATTCTCTTCCACATCTCTAGTATCTATGTCCATGTTTTTATCCTGTAGGTACCCAAACCACACACCTACAAATTGTATCCACTTTATTTATGTATTTCAGAGCTATTTTGTGTGCATCTGACAGTACATACATACCAGTCCTTAACCGTGGCATCTGACTGTACATACATACCAGTCCTTAACCGTGGATTCTTCTGTTGCAATTGTTTACCTTCTGCCTTGCCCTTTGCTGAAGTACTATGAGTAAGGAGGGTCCAAAAGAATAAACACAAACCCTTCTTTCCTTCTTTCTCAGAATAAATATATTCACAACAGAATGCTTCAATGGACAGTAAGGTCCCTGGGATTCCTGATAACTCTCTTCCTGTGTATATGTTAGGTTGATTTTTGTCATGGGGCAGCAGAAGATTTATTCGTGCTGAGAATAATTCATTAAGAAAACCATGAAGGGCAACCTGCAAGGAAACCTTCCCGAACACTTGAAGTGTTTCTCAGTACTGCATTCTGGCACAAATATATAGATTTCCAAACATTTTTTTGAAAAGTCATTTGTAATGGTTAATATTGTCAAATTGACAGCATCTAGAATTCCATGGAAGAGAAGTATCTGCACAACTGTGAGGGATTACCTATACTGAGTTATCCTCTGGCATGGTTTGTGAGAGGTTCTCTTGATTAAGTTAATTGAGGTAGGAAGACACATCCTAANTGTTGGTGGCACCATTTGATGTGCTTGTGGAGTGGACAAAGGTGAAAGGGACCTGAGCAGGACAGCTATCACTCTATGCATCCTACTTGCGGATGCAATGTTACCACCAAGCCTACTCAAGATCCCTCTAACCTGTTGTCCCTACCATGACAAACTGGATCCTCAAACTCTGAGCCAAAATGAACCCTTCTTTCCTTATGTTGCTCTGGTCCTCTGTTTTGCTGAAGCAGATAATAACTATTGCATATTATAAGACATTCTAAAGCTCAGCATGTTAATAAAGATCACCATAGTTATTCCTCATGTGACTCTGAAGTAAGATACAATTTGTCCACATTTTATTGATGAGGAATCAGAGGATTGGAAAGAGTATACCATGAAAGTCAAGAAACACAGGTCATAAGAAATCAAGCCAGGATGCAAGTCCAGGCCTGGGAGATCTGCCTAATGGACCCTTCATTNTGTCACCTGGAACCTCTAATATCCCATCACACTGGACATCAGACACAGGAGGGATGGAGTGGAGTGACAATANAGGGATCTGCACTCAATGTGAACAACAATTCATAACATAGTATCACTATTCTTCAAAAATGTCGGAACTCTGTTTGGTAGCCTGTGTAAAGAGACACTATTAGTTGGATTTAGCAAATAGACAATGTGCTTAGAGCCTGTTGGATGGGAGTAATACATGGGAAGCACGATGTCATTAGAGCAAGAGTTTCTGGGTTGCCATGGATGAGCTTTTATTTCTCTTGTGTTGAAAAGAATTGAAGTGTAGTTGTCAAACATTTCCCAGGTCATTCACTCACCATGGACGTGCTCGGNCATCTCTTAGATTTTCCAAATCCCATGTGTTCCCAGAAAGATTTTCACTTCTATAACAATGGCAGACATGGGTATTCTAATCAACTGAATGGTTTTTAAATAAACTGACATGTTCNGTNTTTGTTCCTATTATCTTGAGCATCTCTTGTAAGAGTTGAGATTTGGTAAGTTCGGCACTTTCCTGCTTTGAAGAGAAGTGAGGGGAAGCTCTTGGGAATGTGGTCCCAAGCAGTCATATCAATCTGATGCTGTGCCATTCACCCAGGTGTCAGTATTTGAATATTTTTTATTTTAAACATGATTCTTTACTGATTCTTTGGAAATTTCACATCATGCATTACTTCCTAGTCCCTCCATATTCACTCCTCACTCCTGCAAAATGTCCCTCCAAATAAATTAAAAACAATACAAAACAACAACCAAAAAACCCCACCTCACTCCTCCATCTTTCCAACACCTGCTCATTCATCCTATTGGCTTTGGGTGCTGTGNTATGTCATGCAGTATACTCCTTTTGCCCAATCAGTCACACCCACAGGGTATTCTTTGTAATGAGTCATTGGTCTGGTTCAAGGCTTCTGGTTTCTGGTACATCATCACTGGTCTGGGCCCTCACTGAAACTCCTCTTGGATATCCTGCTGTTGCCCCAAGTCATGGAGATTCTGTGGTTATCATTGTGCAAGACCAGTCCGTTTGAGTACTCCAGTAGGTCAAAGAGGCAGCTGTTAGGATTGGCCAACCCAAGGCCCAGGATGTGGGTCTGGGTGGTAGCTGAGCTGGTCTACTGGGCCATTAGGACTGCTCCCTCAGCTATCCCAGGGCCAGNGAGGGACAGGGCTGGCTTAACATGGCCCTTTGATTTCAATAGGCATGGATCCTATGACCCCCTGTGGCAAAAGGGCCATGGACATCAGGCCAGANCCTGGCTGCTGTTGGACCACAGACCCAGACATGGTTCACCACGTCAGTCTGGGCCAGGCCCCACATGGCTGTGTGGCTGTGCAGACCGTTTNGGTTGGCCTGACCCCCATGGTAGCAAGGTCCTTGGACACCATCATGGCCACAGGTGGTGGCCAAGACCCCTAACATTGCCTTCGATGGCATCAGGAACCATGGACATCAACACAGGCCTTGGCTGCTGTAGGGGCACAGACCCAGACATGGCCCTTGGCAGCAGCCCTGGCCCAGATGACACCATGGCCCCAGTGGCATCACAGCCCTCAGACACCAACATGACCACAGGATTCGGCCTAGCCCCTGGGCATCTGTGTGACCTTTGGTAGCATCACGAGCTACAGACATCACAGACCCTGACTATGATAGGACCATGGACCCAGAAATGGTCCTAGGCAGCAGCCCAGGCTTAGATGTCACCATGGCCCCTGGTAGCAGCATACACAAGACACTCAGCACACACCACCACAGCATTTACTTTTTTGTACAGAGTATCTTGTAAAGAAAGAGATAGATAAGGANTATTGGCCATGAAGCTTAAGGTAGAGATAGTGTACAGTCTCCGTTATGATAACCATAGTTTTTAAAGAAATCGTTCTCCAAAACAAAACAAAACAAAAAAACCAAAACCAAAACCAAAACCAAAACAAAAACAAAAAAACCCCTCATATCTAAGCAGATCATACAAACAAAAAAAGTCTGATTTTCAATTCTGAAAAGCCCCCATAAATTTACCCAGAACCTATTATTTTAATTTTATGCAGCATTCTAACAAGTTACAAGCCCATGGGGAATTAGAAAACAAATGGTAAACCCTTATTATTAGAAAATTAATAAGATGAAGAAACTGAAACTAAGGGGACCAAATTTAAATATTCTATAAGGCATTCAAAAGTTTTAGCTCATGAACAGAAAGCCTCCNACATACCACATTTCTATAAACTTCTGGGTACCTGGGGTTATAATATCGTAGAATATCNATCCCATGATATTGATGATGTTGACTTTCAATCTGTGTTTCAATAGCTATAGCATGTGACAAAAATAAAGGGTGGATTCATCAGCCTGTCACTCAGGCTGTCTATGAGATGGCCAAANTNACATGTATATTTCCTCTCATAACAAGTACTGCCTGGTCCAGTGACCTGTACAAGAATGTGTTTGCATGGAGGGATGTCTCAGAAAAGGTTTAGAGACCATTATTAGTAGATGATTGACATTGTATTGACTAATGAGGTNTATCAGTAATGGCTAATAATGGTAGGAAGAGGTATAATACTGCAAAAGCCATGCATTCCCAGAACACCCAACCCAGTCACATTCCCTTAACCACATCCTGCGTCCCTCTGCCTCCATTTAGACGCAAGCCAAAGTCACTGATACCTACACAACTGCACTTTCCTTGGTATTCTTTTCCCATCTTATTTTGATGCCAACTTGTCTTTCTCTTCCTCATCCCCACTGGTTAATTTCTCTTTCAATATCCCATTGCTGAGCCATTTACTCCATGAAGCCTTCCCCTAGAGTCCCACCCAGACAGACAGTCTTTTCCTGATTTCTGCAGATTTTCCCTTATAACCCTTCTCCACATCTCCCTTACATTAATATTACTTGTGTTCTTGCACTCTCTTCCCTGATGGACAAGAGGCTTCTTGATTGCAACAACTCCATCTGGATCATGTTTGAATCCATCACTGCGATTCACAGAAAGCCTTACACTGGATGAAGGGTGTGCTGTAAGAACATATAAATACATGAATGGCGGGTGCTCAATATTTGATGAATTAATGAACATATGATTATTGTCTGATGTGTCACACGGAGATTAAGTTATGTTTTGTAGGTTAGACAATAGGCCTAATGTTTTAGAGGCTCTGTGAGTACTAGGCTTTAAGGAGACGATATAAAACACCAGCTTGAGTGATTCCCATAGGACAATAGATGGGGGCAGTCAGTGACATTGACACNTGAAGAGCAGGAAAATGTTGTCCTGAATTTGTTATGGGGTCAATAAAAAAGCAGGTAAGTAAAGTGGATTCAATCATCTTAAATGACATTTGAATGCATTTAGTAACAATGAGCACACCCCTAAAGGAGTATGTATCTGTGTTTGCTGCTGCACGTGTGCCTACATGTGTGCATGCTCGTTGGAGTGCACACAGTGTGAGGGCTGTGCAGAGTTTCTACAAGAGCTGAAATGTCTCCAAAAAAAGAAACTGACGATTCCCTTCAGAGAAAGAGAAAACATCGCTGAATAAATAATACCTTTCAAGAGGCTTTAATACATTGTAAAGAGCATTTTTACTGATTGGTAGAAATTCTTTTTGATTAATTAATTAGTTAATGTTTTCAAAGCACTTTCAAGATGAAAAACATTTCACGAGAGCTCCATAATTTTTATTTTNCCCATGTACATCAGTTTTCCACACTACTGGGTTTGTTTTTCTCTTGGGTTGCTCACCAAACCACGGACCCTCACAGATGCATGGTGTGGAATATGCCGAGGGAATAGGAATGGAGTTGGGCTGGCGGTGAGCAGGGAAAGAACAACAACAAAACCCTTCAAATGTATTTAAAGTTATGTTTGAAATACAATCACCTAAGCAAACAGAGAGAGCTACTATGCTGGAATCTAATCATGTTACTTACCAGCCCGACTCTTTTTGTACAAAGCCTGGATTAATAGCTGTATGTTTAAGGAATGGTGATAACCAACTTTTAACTAATGGCTTAGTATAGTCTGGGTTGTAGTCTAGGATTCTGCATGTATTAAGTAATATTTTTCTTTCCAATAATCATTTGAGATATTATTATTATAAGCATTCATGGGTGGAGAAAATGAAGACCAGAGAAGATAATTCACTCACATCTGTCACAGGTAGCTTTTAAGTGGCACACTCCAATGCTTAGCTATGATACAGAGAGGAAGGGAAAAGTTAATGAATTGGAAAAGAGAGGGGGAAATGAAGGGTAGGAGGAGGAAGGGAGTGAGTTAGGGTTTGAGGATAGAAGAAGTAAGGTCAAATGAGGAAAACAGATGTGTGTGTGTGTGTGTGTGTGTGAGAGAGAGAGAGAGAGAGAGAGAGAGAGAGAGAGAGAGAGAGAGANAGAGAGAGCTCTTTGAAGCGAAGAATTCCATTGTTAGTGTTAGCAGTTCTGACCATGCCCTCCCTCTACAACATGTAGAAGTCCCCTGTCTCATGGTGATTCTTCATTGTAACTTGATGTGATTTAGAACCACCTGGTGGACCTACTTCTAAGATTATCTGTAAAGGCATTTCTAGAAATGTTTAACTGAATCAGAACACCTTCCCTGAATGTAGCAGAATGAGTCCTGGACTGAATAAAAAGCAAAAAGTAAGCCCAGTACCATCATTCATNTCTTTCTGTTTCCCAGCTGCAGATACAATGTGACCAGCTACCTTGCAGTAGTGGCCCCTGCCACNCTGCCATGACAACCATGATGGACTGTATCCTCAAACTGTGAATCCAAATAAACTCTTCTTGAAGTTGCTTTTGATAAGTGTTTGATCAAATCAATGAGAAAAGTAACATAGACACTAATAGATAATGAACAGAAAATGAATGTGACCAACCTTTCATGTTGGCAGAACCAATCTACATGGCAAAGATAAGTTAGTTCATTTCTCAAAGAGGTCTTTATTCAATGCAGTGTCACCTTCCATTTTGCCCAGGATCCTCATTACCACCACATGACATGACATCTTGGTGACAACAAGGTCCTGGATCCTGGACCTCTGATTTTCTTTTGGCTAAAGTAATGTCATCTGATATTTCTACAAAACTTGCCCATATAATTAAGAGGGAACCATCTCATCCTTCAACTAGATATGTGGTCTGTTCTCATCACTCAACNTCCCACTGAACTTCAATCAACCCTGTTGTAAAATGGGCCAAAACAACCCCAAATCTCCCCCAAAATTATATTTGTCAAAATACTTGGGAAGTACTGGGACTCAAACACTGACACANCAGGGTATACCCCATGGCATGCTGACTACTTTGCACTAAAGAACACCCAGGAGGTTTGGGAGCAAGCAGCAGTCTNTGCACCAAGGTCTCTCCTGACATATCCACCTCTCTCATCTCCCACCTCCTCTGTTCTCCACAGAAGAGAGGCCCAGAAGCCAGAATTCCTCTCCCAAGGTGACTGAGGGAAACTAGAACCGTTTCCCCTAAAACAAGCCACACCACAACAAACACAAGTTATTCTGATCTTACTTTGCCTGCTTAAGAGCTGGCCATAAGGATATTCTGACCCACCAATATCTGAGAGTACTAGGCCCTAAGACCCTCTCATTCCAGACAGCTCCAGCCCTACACCTAGGAGGAAGGAACTCAGTAGGTCTTTCCACTTAGCATCCTACAGTTGGGATAGACTCTTTCTGTCCAATCAGAGACAGTTTTTTGCTCTCTTTACCAACTCTAAGCATAAGCAGACATTCAATTTTTGGTTTTGGATCTTCATTCTGAAAGCTTGCACGTCATATAAAACTATGATTCATACATTTACCATTCCTTCCACTTACTAGCCTGTCATTTGTTATGGGGGTGTTAGCCATGGCCCTCATGATGAGTGAAGAATGGCATTACCCCTTTCCTCCTCTACAAAAGACAACAAAGAAACAAAACCAAAACAAAACAAAAGAAATACCTAGAGTAAAACAAACTTCTATAAAAGTAGCAATCCTCACAGTCCCCTCCCTCCTTTTCCTATCAAATACCTGTGGGTATGCCTATTTGCAGACATACCAACTAGTTTGCAAGCAAGAGTCCAGGCTGCTAAAAATATAGTTGGAGAAAAAAAGTGATATCTAATCCACACCATCATGCACATTAAAATCTCAACGGAATGGGGAGATTTGAGGCTCTGGGATGGGTAAGCATCTTAGAATCCTGTGAACAAGTATCTAGCACAAGGACAAAGGGGAAACGTAAGACAGAAGTGCATAATTTATTGGCCATTTTGGCTGCAGGGTTCTCATTAAAGTGAGTATAATTAACAAATCTCTTTGCAGATATGAGATACAAAGATGCTGCAGCCATAAAATCAAGAGAGGGATATAGCAGAGTACTTCTCTCTGACTCCATTGACTTGGTGATCTCAAGCCCAGGCTATGGCCTCTTTATGGCTCAGTCTATCTCATCAGAGAAATGGCTGCTAACCTCACTTGATCAGGGTTAGGATGGATGGCAGGAAAAAAATAAGTTCACCCAAAGAGAAGACTCAGAGCAGTGATGCTTAAAGTCCCTAGTTAACCCCCTTCCAGAGAAATGGTAGTGTCACAAAGCAAGCTATCCATGGCAAGGTGGGCTGCATGAGGAGAATGAAAGGACAGCAGCAGGAAATTGTTCTTTGTGGTTCACAGTTCTATGAATGAGCAGCAAACATGTTGAGAAGCTGCCTTGACATGTATGAGTTTTCAAGNGGCCTCGGACTCTCCATTGCTGTGCCCCCTTGCACACTTTACTCTCTGAGAGGCAAATGGTAGCTAGCTCAAATGGTAGATATTGGATATTGAACAGGTTGGAAGTCAACTATTCATTTTCCTTTTCCCCTTCCACCTCACATACTTCGAGGAGTTTGTAGGAATCAAGAAGCATCCTCAGAGAAANATCAGGTGANGGGTGGGTTAACACTCTGCCTGCAAACCTGTGAGGAGGCTGGTTAGAAGAATGTCCAATAGACTATACTGTCCTGACCTGTCTTTGCTAAACATGACAGTCTCCACCACACTACTTCCAAGAACATTGGAAATATTCTGTGACTATGTCATAGCAACCTGGAGGAGAAGCACGCCTTCCATAGTGAAATGACATTTGAGAAACAAGGATTTAGTTCTGAGATTAAAAGCCTTGTGTGATTCCCTGACAGCCCTAACTGTACCCCACCCCCACCCAGGAACACGTTGAAGATGCCAAAAGAAGGAAAGGTGCCAGATAATTGTCAGAGAGGATTAGTGTGATCAGTGACCAAGCTGTGAGCCTTCGGTCTCCTGGCAAACCACATTGAAAGCAAAGCCAGCTCCAAGAATCTGGTTCTAAGGCAAATAGAGAAGTGGCCTTCATCCCAGGGTGACTGGGCTTAGGCAGCATTTAGCACCCCATATGAACAGACCTATTCTTAGGACAGACCAGAGAGAGGGCACATTGCCTTCCCTTTTATTCTGTGATAAAGACCAGACATACAAAGTCAAGGCAAGCCATAAACAAAGTAGCCATTAAGGGATTTAGATTTGGATATGTAATTGCCCCATTCTTACCCCCAACTGAATTCCAAATGGGTTCCAAAGCTTTAAGAGAGCTCAAATGGTTCAGGGCGCAGCCATAGCCACAGGGAGGCAGGGAACAGAGGGGAACTAGGCCAATAACATATTTCTAGTCACATTTCAACTGGAGAAAGGGTAATGAAAAGACAACANACTGGTTCTAAGGAGGGACTATTCTGCACGTCAATGCTCATGGAGTTAAATAAATAAATAGGTAAATAGATAAATAAATAGAACAGACAAAAGACTGCAATGGAAATTGATTTGATGGCCTGAGTGGAGACCCNTGCCTCTTCACCAAGTATCTCCTTAGAAGCCACATTCCCCCCAAACAAAAATTGTCACCATGTGTTTATTTACTTGGTTGCTCTTCAAATTACTCAGACATGTTATTATATTGTTTTTCTCAGTCTTTCTGAAGGGGCCCCGTTGTCTTTAATAAAAGGTTCAAATCGACAGGTGTAGCATTACTTTGACCTTGACTGTTTTAAAGCAGCAACTGAGTACTGTGCTCTCTCAGTTTCTAGGCAGGGACAATGCCCATCCGAGCTTAAGGACTCACTGGCAAGGTATGTTTGTTTCTTCTTCTTTCAAAGCTCTGGTTTTTGTTTTTTGTTTTTGTTTTTTGTTTTTGTTTTTCTTCTTTCAAAGCTTTGCTTATGAGAATAACATTATTCAGAAATTGTATATTCCTCCAGGAAGAATTCAGAATTCTCTCTTCTGTACTTCTTCACATCCCATTATACTCAATGAAACAATTCTTTCTCTATGTAATTTCTGATCTCATATCTTATTTCTCNAGTAGCTTGCTGAAGTGTTGAATTATTTCAAGGATTGGAGCCCTGTTAAATTCTGATTTGTCTGATAAATCACTGCCTATACAAAGCAATTTATTATTGTTTTCACGGTCACAAAGCACTGAGTTATTCATCGTTCNGGTGTCAGTTCACCTAGCTTGTTAAAAATGTTAAGGACTGAGGTCATGTGATTGTGACTAAATCCCACATTGCTGCCTGGTGGCAACATTTGCAAATTACAGTATCAAGATNTAAGANGTGATTTTGGAAATTGCCATCTGAAAACTTGAATCTCAAAACAAGGATGACAAAAAGAAGTTACTCATTTGTAATCATTTTGGTAACAGATTCTGATATTGATGGTTACCAGATAACCTCAGAGATATTTCCAATTGGTTCAGTTATTCAGCTTCTCCCANTGTGTTCAGAATTAAAAGAATTGATTCCTACACTTATAATTGGATGTATTTTCTCTTGCATAAGTTCCCAAGTTTTAAAACCTTATTGATAATACAATTTCCTTTCATATAGAGTTCCTGCACTTATTGCTTAACTAATGAATCTACCAAATGAAGACAATGTACTAGACATGGAATTATAATTTTCCTAGATTAATGCACATGTCCATCATATAGCCAATCTAACTTTCTACAAAGCTAGCACATTTATTAGATTAAGGTAGNCAGTGTCTCTCATCAAACTAATTCTTACGTATAGTAGTTTTAGTTGCTGTACATTTTAAATCTACATTCTATATAGATTCAGGATTAAGCATGATTATTTGTTACAACATATGAAGATATCATTTCTCAGGAACTAATAGTAACCCTTCTCAACCAGAATATTTTATCAAACACAATACTGTTGTCCATGGCCCACGGAAAACAGTGACATGATATGACATGATAACTATCATAAAGCTGCCAGATAATCCTACATAGCTTCCTTGNACCATTAGAATTCCCTTTTAGTTTCTCTACTCTGTCTTGCAATATTCTGGAAAGTATATTATAGAAGAAATAAGAAAAGCCATTCTGCGTACACTGCCTGCCACTCTGAAGAAAATGTAGCCTATATCTCTATTCAGATACATAATGTGACTCCAAAGTCAGGCTGCTGCAGGAGATAAGAATTCCTGAAAGTAAAACAAAATGTTTTGAAGATAAGAACTTGCCTACTGAATCTCACTGGAGTCTGAGTTTCACTCTGCCTATCTGTGAGCGAGGATTCACTCTGAAACCTCTGAGAACTGCCACATGTCTGCCCTCTCCTTTCCCTAATCTGTTCTGTAGATGGTCCTCAGATTATCGTCTTTACCATGGCAGCACATATCACTTTTACCTGGAAGTTTGTAGATGTTCATCCTTCTGCAGAATACAGTCTACCTGCTTATTTTAACAGTGGAGACAGCAGGGAGCTAGGCTGCCCTGTTTCACTTGCTTTGTTTTCCTCTTTACCTGCTAGCCTGGATACCAAGCAGCAGGCTCAAACAAGCTCTGAAGTTTCCCAGACATGTAGATTTTGGGTAAAGAGTGTAGGTCCAAGCCTGAGCTTCCATCTTGCTAACAGATTTGATGTGAAGCCAGTGCTATAGATCGCAGGACCCCAATCTGAACACTAGGGATGAAATGATCATCTTAATATGACCATTCACCTCCTTCTCCCATCCTGACCTTNACGACCTTTAAGATTTCTGCTTATTCTTTAAAAACCAATTCTGACTCTCTCTCTTTGCTAACATTTGCCCTAGTCCTTCNAGCTCTGTAGTTTTCAACTCGGCTGAACACTGAAATAACCTGGGGTGGAGTGGGAGGGGGTCATTAAAATCCAGTTGCACAAGTAAATGCCAGGTCAACTAAGTCAGACACTCGGGGTTGGGACAAATAAGACATCAGTATTTTTCTTTTCCTCGAAAATCTTTAGGTGAGAGCAACCTGCAGCCAACTTTGAGAACCACTGGATTTTGGATAAAGTCATGTATTATTTCAAAACATTTTTCTTAAACCTATGCTTGATTTGAGTTTGCTGTATTGTTGTCTTTGGAGCTGTGTTATCTCTTGATACCCTGCCCANATTTTGAGGACAGATTGTTTCCCATCTCTTGGCTTGATAAAGGTCTTAACACTTGTGCAGGAAGTTAAATGTGAGTCCCTATTCAATTTGCAGGTCTACCNTGTATCATCTTGCTTTGTATACCTGGGTCTCCTTGGGTTTGTTTTTGGAGCTTCCTTGGGCCTTAGTTTTCTTATCTACAAACTGGAAATAATTTCAGCTATATGATGAGGTATGTTTAATGATTACATGAGATGAATGATATAAAATACTGAGTGCTGGCTCAGTGTCCACTCAACAAATGCTAACCATTATTATTATTAATTAGCCTTCTTTGTATGCTTCACATTTTATAATATAGCAGTAANCAGTCAATAATCATTTGCTGGATGAATAAGTCAATAAATGATGGAGAATAAATCATACTTAATTGCTCTAAAATAAACCCATAGCAGTCAGTCTTCTACTACAACATTGCAGTTAATGTATGTTAACTATTTACAAGTGCTTGCTGGCATCTTTGTGGCCAGTGTCTTCATGACTTCAGATCAGAGTGAAGGCAGATGACTTCCTCAAAAGACAACAGATCTGAAGAAGATAATGGCCATCTCTCCAGAAAGGTTTCATTCTCTTTAGTATGTATCCACTGAAACTCACGAAACTGTTCATATCATAGGGAGAGCTGCTTTGATCATGCTCCTATCTAGAGGATACATTTCAAATTTAACTCAATGCCAGTGAGGACTGTATTTCATAATCTTGAGAACGCATAAATACCTTTGCTTTAATGAGCATGGCCTCACCCTCCACTGAAGGGACATGGTCGACATCACTTGAAATGTACACTTTCTAGCCCTATATTCATTCTTGTGCCAGCAGAGCATTTAATCACTACTAATAACTGTAAAGTTGGGAGAGACTGTAGCCACACTACATAATGTGATGGAATGAGTGAAGTCTGACTATTACCAGCATGAATAGAGCCTTTTTATTGGAATCCATCCTGGTGGGATGAATAGCCTCTGTTCTGTTTATTGATTACACCCTGAGTATTGAGGTAGAGGTGTCGAGAGCTGCCCAGGAAAATACTCAGATGCCATTGTGTGCCTTTCATTTTGGCAAGGCCAGATAATCAGTCAGAAATTCACTTTTAAACTCTAAACAACATGTTCGATATCCTTACATCCCACAAGAATAAAATCACACAGAAATAGAAATGTCTTAAGTCACTTGCTCCAGACCCCTTTCACTAACGCACAGACTGCCATCCTAGTCCACAACATCATTGAACTTCACCTGAGGGGCAGCTCTCGGGTCCCTCTGCCCTCTGCTCTCTTCCTACACAATCAATAGGATTTTAAGAATTCTATCTGATCAAGGCACTGTCGAATGACTTCCTATTGTACTTTGAATAAAACTCAGACTCCTTGTGGTATTGCAAGACCACAACTCATGGAGCCTCTCCTAATCATTTGACCTCTCACCCTCCCNGGATCCCCACAAAGCAGTTGCATGGTTCTCTTCCTGCCCCCAACAACAGGTGCATTTCTCTTTCCCTATACTTATCTGGACATCTCCTTTCAGAGAACTCCTGATTCTTTCCTTACCCCCCAGATGCCCCCTATCTTATTATTCTTTATTTTGTCTTTGGTGGTGAAGCATCATCTATAAGTATTTATTGTTTCATTTGTTTACTTGTTTGGCAAATGTTTTCACAGAACCCCATTCAAGCCCATTCATGGTCATCTGGCTCACTGAGCAGTTCAAGGCAAAGTTTTGTTCAGTAAACAAGTGCACTTAGCAACTTACTTGTCTTTGTAAACACTACTTATGCACACAACACTCAGTTTTAATAGGAGCTTCACCCAAAACTTATCACTTCTTGCTCAATGAAAACAAATATACACAGGGATTTCCTATACCTAAATGGTAATGAGTTTTCTGTTGGTTAGGATTATCAGCTAGTGCACATTTTCAATCAGAGGTACAGAAAACCATTGAGACTTGATACTGTCAAAGACATTGATACCAAAGAGACGTACCATGACCATTAGAAGTCTTTCCATTCACTTCCTGATGCTTTCATATCATTGAATATTGTGTTTTGCTGTGTTGCTTGCATGTTTTACTATTCATTTGCTAATATCCAACTATCTCAGTTTTAATAACCATTGGGCATGGACTTGCTTCACTAACTTCATTTTTGTGAATATATTTGTTCAGGTGGATCCTCTGGCTTGCCCCTACATAGTCCAGATAGCACCGCCCCAGCCCCAAACAAACCCTGCTCTCAGAAAGCATCCCAGTTCTTCATTCTTGGCTGCTACTGTAGCTTCCTCCCTTAAAAATTGTCAACTGCCCAAGTATCACTTAAACGTTTTTGACCATACTTGGGCACAAACCCAGCTTGTGCTGGGCGTGTCATCACCACTCGCCTATAACCTATAAAATCTTCCTGCTTCAGTTTGCAGGCACGACACCTGTGGTCCCGATCTTAGAGACCTGAGGACCTGTCCAGTAGTTGCTCTTAATAAACCTGTGGTTACATTTTAATTTGACTTGATCTGGCTCACTGCATCAGTGGAAAAACTCATTATGGGGGACAAAAACCTGTTAATATTCTTGTTAGTATGCCTTTATCATGAAAGAAAAAATTCCCAAGACAACTTAAAAATAAAGAGGATCGGGCGGTGGTGGCGCATGCCTTTAATCCCAGCACTTGGGAGGCAGAGGCAGGCGGATCTCTGTGAGTTCCAGGCCAGCCTGGGCTACCGAGTAAGTTCCAGGAAAGGCGCCAAAGCTACAAGAGAAATCCTGTCTCGAAAAACCAATAATAATAATAATAATAATAATAATAATAATAATAAAATAAAAAAATAAAAAAATAAAGAGGGAAAGGCTTACTTTGGCTCAAAGTTATGGAAATTTTTCTCCATGGTCAGTTGGTCCTATTGCTTTTGGTTGGTAATGAGGCATCATTTTGTAGCAAAGACTGTGTGATGCAAATAGTGTTCACCTCATAGTGCCCATGGAACTAAAAGGAGAAGGGAGCTCAACATCCCTTTGGAGGACATTTTCCCAAGGATATAACCACCCCTCCCCTCTTTTTTTTCTTGTTTGTTTTTCTTTTGTTTTTCCAAGACAAAATTTCTCTGTGTAACAGCCCTGTCCCTGGAACTCACTATGTAGACCAGGCTCGCCTCAAACTCACAGAGACCCGCTTGCCTCTGCCTCCCAAGTCCTGGGATTAAAGGCAAGTGCCACCAGGCTGGGCTTGGTGGGCTTATCTCTTAAAAGCCCTCCACCACCTCCTAATATTCCCAGAGTCTGAGGACCAGGCCTTAAATATGTGGATCTTTGGGGGGACATTTAAGATCCAAACAACAGTAGCATTAAAAATTTAATACTTTAATTATGAACAATTTAGACAATCATACTGCAAGGAAATGTGGTACATATGATCATGTTTTGCAGACTCAGAGAGCACTAAGGANATGGTTCCNTTTCAATTTGTACTATTGTATTACTGTGGTCCATCAGAAATTTAGGCAATGACACTGGAGGGGTGAGATTAAGGCCATCGCTTTCTCAAGTAAGAAAATGGTAGATGGATGATTCTAAAACTAATGAAGGTTGAACTATCTACTCTCTTTATTTTAGGGAGCACTTATTCCTAGAAGCACACTCTCATATTAGGCTCAGACACACATAATCTTCTTTACAGGATTTGTGAATTAGAAAAGGAAAGAGATATTTAAAACTTGGAGCATGGAGCAGGGGAGATGGCTTAGCATCTAGAGTGCTTTACTACTCTTCCAGAGGACAGAATTTGGTTCCCAGCACTGACAGTGGACAGCACACAATTACCTGTAACTCCGACTTCAGGAGACTCTGACTTCCTTTTCTGGCCTCTACAACCACACTCCTCCTTCCACACAGACACAGGACCTGCCCCCCTGTCCCCCACCCCACACACAGACAAACAGAAATAAAAAATAACATATTGGAGCAGAAATATATTTTAGATTACTCAAATATATATGATTTTCTTTTAAATATATGTATTTGAAATACATATCTTTCAAGGTATAAATAGTAAAAAGTCTATGGACAACATGTTTTGAAGCATTCTTGTTACATTTTGCTCAGTGATGATATTCACTGTAGGCGGTCTGTTTAATGACAGTGTGGCTTTAGCAATGTATGTTCTATATCACATTGATTCATTTATTACCATTCCCTTCCAGCTTAAGTAGACTAGCCAACTTCAGGTTGTTGTTTTTAACTCTATATGGTAACTTATCCTTAATCCTTATAAAANATGCTAATAAAACCCCTTCTGTGAATCAGGCTTCGAGTAGTGGTCTGACCTCTCTGGTCCTCAATTTATAGCCCCCCTTACAATCATAGAAGATACAGCAGGTGTGTTGGGGATGTACAGCTGTGTNATTTCTTGAAACAGCTGGGGGCAACTTGTCAAAAGCAAAGCCATCCTTTCTAAATATCGCAAGTCCTGTGTAAGTAGACATAATGTAAGCCCTGTACCCACAGTTATTGATTTGGCTCATTGACAGCTGAGGTGTTTAATATATCCATCCTCTTTGTAATGCCATTTTAAAACTCTTTGAGGATTAGGAAGGCAATTTTCTCAAAGGGATTCTTCTGAGAGCAAAGGCCAACTCACCCTGTATCAGTGAGGGCTCCAACAGAAACTTAAGTGAGGAAAATGGAGCTAGGGAACTGGCAGATATGTTCTAGCCTGCCACAAATAATGATTTTTAAAAAGCCCCAGAAGAATGCGCTTTGCTGCTTTACATAATGCTATAATGCATTAACTCATGTAATATGACTAGTGAGAGTTTATTTATTCATTTATTTCTGCCTCAGGCAAACAGAGGATAAATGCTTACAATAGTAGGTTACCAGGTGTTTTGGCGACAGAGATTAGTAAGACCCCTCCTTGTGCAGTAACTGTTTAACTGCTCGCCTAGTTCTAGCCCACGTGGAAATTGTCAAAGTCTTTAGTTTGCAGAGAACAACAAAAATAATGGCAGAAATTTTATACAGTCATATTTAGATCAAGGGAGGATTTGATGCATTTGTGCCTGGGTAATCGGCTAACAATGTATAATGACTATAATTCATTTTTTTATTTTTATTTTTTATTTTT
>LZPO01035220.1:75610-87821 GCA_001675575.1 Neotoma lepida
CACACACACACACACACACACACACACTCACCTTCACAACTGGCTAACAGAGGACTGCCTACGATCTGCAGTGGTGTAGTTTAAGCTAGCCAATGCTAAGCCCTTTTACTTGCCTTGCCTCCTACTTTCTTCTAAGGGAAACCCTGATAAAGGATCCTCCCACAGTTGTCTCTCCTCCCTCTTCCATGTGATAGACTCCAAGATATACTGCATGCACATTCCCTGCTCCCTCCAGGAATCACGTATACACTCTATTAAAAAAAAGAATGAAGTATTTTGTTTGAGGGATTTTTGTTTTTCATCTTTTGAGGCAGAGCCTCATTCCATGGCAAAGGCTAGTCTGAACTCATGCAATCCTTTTGCTTCAGGCTTCTAATGGCTGACATCAGAGGCCTATGCCACCATACTCAAGCCCAAAAGAAACTATTCCAGTAGAACAAATGATTGACCTACTTGTGAATAAATGAACTGTCTTTTCAATGCCAGCCATCTCTTAATCTACTAATCATATTATAGCTAATTAATAACAAAATCTATTCAAATAAGTTGCAATTCTTTCTCTCTGTGTNTGTACGGTACATTAACATGTTCATATGGGTGTATGCACGTGTGCATACATGCATGTGGAATACATGGGTTCAATGTCAGGTGTCTATTACTATCGACCTTTTGAGATGGAAAATAACAAACTCCAGGGACTGACCTGTATGCACCTCCCCTCCCTNGCATGGCCATTACAGGCACAGCCTCTGCACCCAGCTTTGACATGGGTCCTGGGGACTCCAACTCAGCTCTCAGGCTTGCATGGTAGGCACTTTACCAACTGGGCTCCAAGTTGGAATTATTTTTATTTGTCTTTTCAGCCTTTTTTCCTTCCTTCTTCCCTTTCTTCTTCCTTCTTCTACAGTGATTGTCAATTCTGAAGACCCCTGAGCATGCTCCTTCACTGATGATCATCCTTGAGCCCCAACTCCCATTTTCCAAGCAACACTAGAACTATAAACATTAGTTTTGCTACTCTTTATGATTTACATTAACACAAAATGGGCCAGATACCTGGATTATTTAGAAGCCCATTAAGGCAAAGCTGTTTCCTCCTAAGAACAGAATTTAAATTCTACCTCTGACTCTGGGTAAAAACCTGACAATCTAAGCTACNCAAAACTAGACATCCCAAGCTAGCCAATTACATAGTACTGGCTCNTCCCCTTTAAGAGTTAATCCAAGTGGGCTTGTCAATCAATTGTCTAGGAGTCTACACCCACCCACCAAAATAAGAGGCATTTGAAGACAAATTAAAGAGGGGGAAAGACTAATTTTCACTTTAATATGATAATGTACTTGTCTGTTCCAGAAATCCTTCCATGGGGTCAGATATTTTCAGAGCCTCCATCATAGCCCAGCAGAGCCTGCCTGCTTTTCTGAGTTATTCAAACATTTTTCAGTTTCCTTTTTCCTTCGTCTCATGTCTTTTTCTTTCAGACCCCAGCCAAAGCCCAGGCATGCTTTTCCTGAAACTGGGCTCTTTCCATCCCTCTCTGAACCTAACCCCTCACTGCTCCTATGCTGCTGTTTGTCTCGTTGCTTGCTGACATCCATTGCTGAACATGCCAGCCTAAGTAAGATGGCATGACTTTTTCTCTTCTTATTCCCCTTTCCATTCTCCTGGCATGTGCCCACCCTGTTGGTTTTCTCTCAAGGTCTAAGAAATTTGTTCCCAGTTTGTTCCACATCTGTTTCTAAATTCTTTTATTTACAAGACCTGAGAACTCCAAGACAGGAATTCCAGTTTGCCTAATAACACCTATTCTCTCTCTCTCTCTCTCTCTCTCTCTCTCTCTCTCTCTCTCTCTCTCTCTCTCTCTCTCTCTCCCACTTGCTCACCCACCAAGTACACAGATATCTGTGTTCTACTTCTCATTTGTACCATATGATGCCAAATCTCACAATGTTTAAAACCAAGAGCAGAGCATTTAGAGGAATTCTAAGCAGCCTGTCCCACCGGGATGAAGAAATCCTGTCATAGCATCAGGAACAGAGTGTTGTGGAAGTGACAGTTCCTGTGACCTGACATCGCAATACTGTCCAGCTCACTCAGTCCACCCCCAGCAGGCTCATGAGCTTTACTGAGGAAATTCCTTCTGTTTCTCAGTGAAGGAAATTTGGAGAGACATAGGCAGACAACAAAAGCAAAAGTGGGTTTCCTGAGATGGTGCCTTCTGGTTCCCAGAAGACATTGCTAAGAGTGACTGAGGACAAGTANATGGTTGTGTACGTAAACAGGACCAAAAGGGGAAAGGAGGAGAGCCAGGGACCTTAAAATGCCTAAGCCACTGTCCTTGAGTGGACTCCCAGCTTTAGGCCTCTCCATCCTGATGGGATAAAGATGTTAGCTTCCTATTGTCCATGACGTAGTCTTCTGTTTTCCCTGGATTTGTTCTTTGGGCCCGGGAATGAACTTCGTGATCTCCTAGATGTTCAGCAGCATCCATGTAACCTTAGGAACTTCCTGGTGCCTCCCCTGCACCATGATCTTGGGATATAGTATTTTCATGATCGGTGGTTGTATCTGTGTGATAGAGAGGTCACGTTCATGCAAAATGGAACCCTCACCAGATGTTACCACTATGAAAGGCATTTAATTCTTGGAGCTAGCCCTCAAGATTTAGTGCTCAACTCACACAAAGAAGGCTTTTTCCAGCTTTGCACATCAGAATTTTCTTACTAGCCCCTCTACCTAAATGCCACAAGTCCTATACTTCATTCTAGTGCTGGTCATAATTGTATATTGTATGTACTTTATACCAACTATCTATATTAAAAATGTCTTAAAATAAGAAATGGTTCTATGGTTATGGTTATGTTGAATGCAAACTGGTGTTGCATACTGCTAGGTAGTCTTACAAGTTGTTTACATTCTATGAAACTCAACATTCCCACTGCTAAAGACACATAAGAATCCATAACTAACAGAGGACCACTGTGACAACTGAAAAAAAAATTTGNATGCTTATCCTGTAGCCACTCCTTTTATTTTTCCTTTGTAATTTTGTTCACTGTTTTCCATTCTGCACCAGTTGTCAGAGATACCTGACCTTCTCTGGTTCCAATTAGAAAGTNGAAGTAGNATGTAGCAGTTACTTTTCTATTGCTGTGATAAAACACCATGACCAATGTGACTTTTAAAAGGAAGGGTTTATTGGACTTATGGTTCCAGAAAGATAAAAGTACGTTCTGTCAGGGAATTGTAGTAACAAGCATCAGATAAAAGGGCAGGAATGGTGTAGTATCACATCTCTGATATCATGCAGGAAATATAGAGAGAAGACTGGGAATGGCTTGTGACTTAGAAATCTCAAAGCCAGACATCAGTAAGGCCACACTAAACCTATCCAAACAGCACTGCCAACTGGGGATAAAATATTCTTGATCTTTGTCTATGGGGGACATTCTCATTCAAACCACTACATGGAGAGAAGTCTTAACTTGCTAATTTATTCTTGGCTCTCTCCATTTACCAAATGAGTACTTGTTTGACTTCAGCATGTATGCAAAGCATTTCTGAACAGGAGGAGAATGTAAACTATGAAGACTCATTCATTTGTCTGAGACAGGATGGTTTTAGGAGAGTTTTTCTTATTCTTAGAAAGGAAACTGTCATATTGACAGGGCCATTATTTTCTCCTGTTCTTGATTTTTGGAGGTTCCATAGATGCCTGGTACAGATGAAGGGCAAGTCTTGGAAAGAATTTTAGAACCTTGGCATTCTTCAGCAGGTAGATTATTCCAGTAACCACCTTCCCTCTGGGCTTCTTCTTGTGGGAGATAATAGCTTCTTCATGTTGTTTAAGCCAGATTTAATTGAGTTTCCCATTACTTGCAGCCAGATGCAAGGGATAATAAAGATAATGTAAGAGCATGCATTTGAAGGTTCCCTGGAACATAGTGGGAGTTCATTAAATCTATATTTAAAACCAACTTAAAATTATAAAGGGATAAATTTAAATAGCCAATGAAATTATTTTAAAAATTCTGCCTTTCAAAGTAAAATGAGGTATGACTCTTCATCTACTTAATTAGCCAAAATTAAATAGAGGACAATGCTCAGGGTTGCTGGTACTGTAGAAAAATTGTTCTTTCATGTGCTACTTCAAGTATGTAAATGGACACAAGCCTCTTAGAATGTATCACAGCCATGTGTCTTTAATTGGAAACCTCCTATGTGGAAAAAATTACAACAGAACCTCAGTATAGCATGGCCTACAGTAGAAAAAAATGAATGAAAAAAACCTACAATTTAAGTTTGTTTAAATGAATAAGCTACGCAAAGCATCTACATTAGTCATTCAAATATTTTGAAGAATTAAAANTAAATCAGCTATTACATATAGGGCTGCTTTTCAAAACTCATGACAATAGTTCACAGGTATCCGCAGCCAACTGCCCACATCATGCACTTCTGACATGGCTNGTTGCGTGGAGAGGGAAGGCATGGATTAAAACCAATGAACCACGTCTGACAAACTGTTACTTGTTCAGGTTTCTTAGTGTTTTCATTGTAATCCCATTTCAGGGTTCCATTTAGGATTCTACATTTAGTCATCCCCTTAGATCCTGCATGAATGTGATGATGTCTCAGAATTCCCTGTATTCAGTGACTTTGGCAGTTTTGAGGTGTCATGGGTAGTATGTGGTAGACTGTCCTTTAATTGAGATTTTCTCAGGAACCCACTGCTGTTGTGGATTTGGGGAAAAGCCATAAAGTATCACTTACACCAATCATATCAATGAAGATTGATCTCTGTTGGCATGAATTTGACCATGTGGCTGGCTAAAGTAGGAATTCACTTTATTATACTTCATACTGGATTCTNTGTAATGATTACTATATGCAGCTTAACACTCAGTAAGGAATTCTGTTCCAACTCCTCATGGGTGGGGTATCTACAGAAATTGTTCAGCATTCCTATGCATAGAAATTGTCTCTTATTTCTCATCTGTTTACTTATTTACCAATGTATACTGTCCATCTATAGATAATTTTTATTTGACATAACTTAATTTTTTGCATTATTTATGTTTGCTGAAATTCTCTCAAACTTTGTCCATTTTGTGCTCTTTTATTTCAGCATTGCCAGTCACTCTAAGTTCATCTTGGNTAATTTTTATCTAACCTTAAACTCACTTTTCCCCNCAAGGAACCATAATTTCTCTTACTAAAGACTCGTAAAATATTAAAACCAAGATCTCGTAAAATAAAATAAAAAGAACAGGGGGAAGAAAACAAGATCTAGGCATTAATGCTGCTCATTGTCACTGAAGAGCCCTTGCTTCTGGATCCAGGTGAGAAATGAAATTTCTTGTGAATTAGTATATCTATTCATATTGGTAAATGTCATATTTAATGACCCATAACTCTATTAAATTACATGTGAGTTCACACTGATTTTTCCAACTTGTATCCACTGCTATATGAATCATGCTAACACCCATTCCCCTTGCTGACTTAGCGTAAGCTCCTGTTTAGACACTTGAGAAAACTGGTTTCTACTNGATGCTATCCAGTCATTCAATGCTTCCATTCTAGAATCTACACATAGTTTCTTATACTTGTACTGCAACATATATTCATTCCTTGGAGAATCAACTTCAACAATTAGCATAAAGTGCTTATGTGAACTTGGCTTTGATTTTAATCTTGTAGATTATGTTCAGTTCTTTAGGTCAGCATATTTTCTGATATAGATACAATAAAATTATTTGAAAGATTTATAAAACATTTGGTTGTTTAATTATGTTCTGATTTCCATCTGGAATCCTCAAGATACTTTATTTGTAATAATACCTCCTTTTTCNAACACTCTTTTTTTTGGAGTGGGGGAGTATGGATCTGAGATTCTGACCNATAACCTTTTCCTTCTACTTAGAATGTTCACTTGGCATTGTTGTTTCAAAAACTGACTATAACAAGCAGGATTCTATATTACATCTCTCACACGCACTTCATTTTTCACATTACATTATTCCCCTTTTTGTTCCTCCTCTTATCTTTCACTGGTCCCCTTCNATCCTACAAATAATCTCTCTTCTTTCACACCACATAACACACCTATGTGGAAAATCCGTGATATTTATCTTTCTATTCTCAATCTGGTTTATTTCACTTCATATGGTGATCTCTGGTTCCTTCTATTTTCCATCACATGACTTAAGTTNTATTATTTAAGCTGGGATACTAGAGCTCCCCTTGTGTGTGTTTGAGTGTGTGCATGTGTTTGTGTGTGTATGTTTGTGTATGTTTACATACCATTCCTTATCCATTCATCTATTTATGAACAATTTTTGCATGACACTTTTGGATCTGGAAATAGATCCCTCAATTTTCTTCTCTCAATTTTAAAAGACAGTATTATTTTCTTGGTATTTTATTTCAGTACTTTTAATGTCTCTTTTAACTTATTTATCTTATCTGCCTTGCACAGCTCTCATGAAAAGTCCTCTAAATTCTTATTCTTTCTGGACAGTGTTCTGTACTGCTCACCCACTGCCCAGAAAATTTCATCATCTTCTCTTTGTTTTCCTTTGTCTACATCTCCCATACAATGCAGCTGGAGGTAAATGTCTGTACATTTACCCTGCTTACTGTTCTCTGAGCCTCCTGTATCTGTGTTTTGATATTTTCATTATTTTTTGGGAAATTTTTGATGCTCTCATTTCCAGAATTTATTCTGATCCACTCTTCCTCTCTTCCCTGCCAGTGTAATCAACATGTCAATATTTTGTAGCAGTTTTAGTTTTAAGTTTCTGCTCTCTNCCACTTTCTCCTAATATTTCATCTTTCTCTTTCAGTTTGGAAAGTTTCTATCAAACTATCTTCAAGCTTCCCAGTTCCTTCCGTATTCACATTCTATCTACTCTAAGACTCTCAGAGGCATCCTTCATTTCTGTTGTGGTATTTTCCATTTCTAGTGTTTTATTCTCTGTTAGGTTTACTGTCTTCTATATGACACTGGCCATCTGTCCTTGCATATTGTCTGCTTTCCCCACTAGAGCACTCAACATATTGTAAGTAGTTATTTTAAATTCCACTTGATAACTCTAAAATCTGTCACATAATCTGAGTCTGGTTTAAATGACTTGTCTGTTTAGATTATGTCATATCTTTCTTTTACCATGTTTTCTGACTGTTTGCTTTGGTCATGATATATAGTGTCTATGAGTAGCCATTTTGAAGTATCCCCAGTGTATTCTCCAAAAAAGAGACCTGTTTTCCTGGGAAACAGATTTTTATCAGAATTGTATTCTACATTAGGAACTAGAGCTTCTCTAAATCAGCACCCATGAAGAATGAAAAATAAATATAATAAATAAAATAAATGTAAATAAAAAATAAATGTTTTGATTGTGGAATTTTGTGTTCTTGGTTAGGAGCTGGCTTTGCTTTATATTTGCTATACAATGGGTAGCAGAACCTCACAATTCTTCTAATTCCTTTGTTCTGACTCGTGTTTTTGGACTTGCCTAACACCTTTTTTCTTTTTTTAGATTTATTCATTTATTATGTATACAGCATTCTGCCTGTATGTATCCCTGCCGGCCAGAAGAGGGCACCAGATCTTATTACAGATGGTTGTGAGCCACCATGTGGTTGCTGGGAATTGAACTCAGGACCTCTGGAAGAGCAACCAGTGCTCTTAACCTCTGAGCCATCTCTCCAGCCCATAATTTCCTAACTTCTAATCAGAAAAAAAAAAATTGTGTCTTGTGGCTCTTTCGCCACAACTGTTCCACGAGGAATATGTTTCTGTAGTGGCCAGTCACAGAGAGGGCACTCAGTAAGTACATTGCTAAATTTTTGTCTTTTAATGGTCATGTTGGGTTAGGTTGCAATGTATTCAAAGGTTTTCTTAGAGTCTCCTCTCGTTAGTCCAAAGAACTTCATTGGAGAAGTCCTTTCCAGATGCTGAATGGGGCATGGATCTTCGCTGTGGAGCATACACTGGGCATATTTCTCCATGGGTACATGTCTACTCTCCTGTCAGAACTGTGGCATTATTCATTTTTCCTGACTTNAATTGCTTGGTGGTGTTCATGAGGGAGGAAAGACTCACTGATGTGCAGAGCTTCCCACTCTCATGTTAATCCATGTTCAGTCTCCCAAACTGTGTTAAAATTGTTCTTTAAGTGTCCCCACATGTTTTAGGTCACAGAAGGTTCAGCATGAGCATGTTGTTTAATACACTGAGGCTTTTTAAAGTTTCTTCTCACTTTAGACTCTGTGAGTGTTGTTTATCCTAAAACCTCAGTTCACTGAGGGGTCAAAGGAATATCAGTAACATTCAGTTTATTCCATTTTTTTTCTTATTTAGGCATGAGATCAATGACTCCCAAAGTTCTTACAAAACANATTGTAGCTAGCCCCCCCAAATCAATAGAATTTTACTATGGGCTTATAAGTAAAACAAAAGTAAATCTTAAAATATGATGGAAAATATAAGTTGTTTATGTGTACTTATGCATTTTATATTTGAATTGGAAAAGGTAATAAAGTAACAATAAATCTCTTCTCTGGGTGATGGGGTAGAAAGTAAATTTTTGTTTTTAATCTATGTCTTTCATTGTGTTTTCTAAGCTTGACACAATGAACTACACCACAGTAAGAACATACTTCTCTATCTTTTAATTTTGAAGTATATCAAATATGGATAAAGAAATGAGTGAGTATCTAGCTCCCACTTTTTAGAATAATTCCATTCTTTATATTTATTCTTATTTGATAAAGAAATTTTGTATTTAGTTTATATGCATATATATAATTAATATATTTAAAAATTTATAAAAATCATTTTNTGTATATATTTATATATTATATATTATATATATTTTATATATATGTATATATTTCAACTTGCACATTCAAGTTGAAAATATGACTTGTAACCCAGAGCCCTCTCTTTCACATAAATGCCCTAGAGATATTTTCCAATATGTGAATAACAAAATGTATTTTAGCACAAGTATTTGCATTATTTTGTGATATTAAAATAACTAAAAACAACCATAAGTTAGTAGAAAATAATAAAAGTATTTACACAGAGAAATACCAAAGAAAATTTCTAACAAATTAATTAGATTTGTAAATTATCAATGCAGATAAATCTCAATATTGTGTAGTATAGAATAATTGTAAAACCATTAAATAAACTAATAGTTACTATTTATCCTTGTTACTAAAAATAACAATAACCTTCTCTTCTGAGTGAATTGCTAAGAATCCTATAATTCTTTCTGCCCCATCACTTCTGACACTCTTTACTATCTTAACCTTAATACATATATTATCATTTCTTAACACAATATTTTAGTTTCTTACTTGTCCAAAATTTAAAGCCTCAAGTTTTGTTTTGAACGTTTTAAGTGTCAGTATAAATAGGACTTATAAAATGACCTTTGTGTGCTATTGTAGGAGTGTTATATAATTTTTAAGCATATTACAACAATCAGAATATTATTTTTCCTGTAAAAAAATCTGATTTCTCCCCCCCTTCTTTACTTCCCTCCAAGCCCATCAACCCTCCCTTATCAATACAAGACCCTTCCAAAGGTTTATGACTTTTGGGCTTGTTTAGAGCAGTTGGTTTAAAAAGAGCCATCAGTGTGATCATTTCATTGGAACTATCCCTAGAGGCTGGTGTGCTCATCAGTGAGCACACAACTGAAGGCAATACCTGCCTGCTCTCTCTCCAAATTTGTGGGTAGCANACTGTCCGGCAGTGAGGAGTGGGGATCTCTCGGCCCCTCTTCCACCTGCCTCTGACTGTTGACAGGCCTGCTCTTGTACAGACCTAGCACAGATACTGTTATGTTTTTACTTTTCATAACTTCACCTTACCGGTATCTTTACCTTTTTTTATTTTTACCTTATTACATTGATTCTTGGAATCTCTCACTTTCATCTTTCTAAGTCTTCATGTCAGATTTAGCCATCTTGTTGATATTTTCATAAATACTACACATTTGTGCTTCTAATTTCTTTTTGCTTTCACAAATCAGTTGATTTTCAACTTGAATGGCTTCTTTATTATGGTTTTTATATGAAATATATCCTTGAGATGAGTCATGTGTGAAAGTCTTGGTTATCAGTTGCTGGATCAGAGGTCACTGGCTCCTGAGGGCTGATAAAATAAGTGATTTATCTATTGGTGTATTTATAATTTGACAGAAATAAGTGATTTATCTATTGGTGTATTTATAACTTGACAGCATCACTGGGACTTAGAGGAACCTAGAGGGGTGGCCTCATCACAAGGGGCATGTCTATGAGGGTTACAAATTGTTCCGATTCCTTCCTTCTCCCCCTTCTCTGCTTCTTTGCTGTGATAATATAAACATCTTTCCTGTGCCACATTCTGCTATGATGCTCCTGTTGAGTACAGCACAAAACACAATCGGGTTGATGGAGTTGCGTGGGAAAGCAGCCATTTAATGGCTTAGTTTCTTTCTTTCTTTCTTTTTACTAGGAAAATTTTTTATTCATTTTATGTACCAATCACAGATCCCCCTTCTCCTCCCTACTCCTGCCTCCCCTCCCAACCCATCCCCCATTTGAATTCAGTAGAGGCAGGTCCAAGCCCTTCCCCCTGCATCAAGGCTGTGTAAAGTGTCCTACCATAGGTGCCCCTCAACTGAAGAATGAATAAAAATGTGGTATATATGCACAATGGAGTACTACTCAACAGTAAAAAACAATGACATCATGAAGTTTGCAGGCAAATGAATGGAACTAGAAANTATCATCCTGAGTTAGTTTCTTATATACACATAGAAATGTTGAGCGTCTTTGATCTACCCAAATTACAGAAACAACTGATGACCTTGCTTGCTGGAAGCACTCCCATATCATATTGTCTCCCGCTTTATTGAGAATATTGTTTGCTTGAGTTCCCTTTATTGTTCCCATCCAGGTCTNAACACCTCTTCTTTCCGAGAATAAAAGACTAAGTTAGAAGTTATGACTCCCTGTCATAACTAACAGTTGCCTATTTGTCCTTGTTTGGACTTCCTACAAATATCATCAAAATTTTACTCTGCTATCTTTTCTCTTACATTGTCTGTTTCCTCCTTGTTCAAAGGCCTTCTACCCATCTTATGAACATAGATTTCACCTTTCCCAGAATTTGATATTTTCCTTGTTGCTTATGTACATTATTATCCAACCTATCTCTTATTCGTATTTGCTAAAAGATTATTTTTAAAACTTTACTTTATAATTTGTATGTATAAAACAGAAAATGCAAAAGATTCCCATAACAGATTAAATAAATATCAAGTTATCATATTGACTTAAAATATTTTAAGCTACTAGGATATGATAGCACAAAAGACATACTAGCCAAATATTTCTTTATTGCACTCCAAATGTCACTCTACTTAAGCATTGACAGTTCCATACATTTTTATATTTTCATACATATATGTAAAGNTATATAAAATATAAATACTTTTTGCAGTGTCTTGAAAAAATTCAAATAGGATTGCACAGTATATATAACCTTCCATTTGTTTTCACTTCACATTGTGTTTTAAAATGCATGCTAATAAATGTAGTTCTGGTTTCTTAAGTTTAATAGATTTATAAAACTTCTTTATATGAATATACCAAACCCCAGTTTATTTATATTTTTTTCTACTGAAAGTTTTAGATGGCTTCCACTTCTTTCTTTTTTATTTTTTCACCATTACTAGCTGTGTGAATAGTATCTTTATCACCATGTAAGACTGTGTGAACAGTATCAGCCATGTAAGACTGATTATTTGGATAAGGCACCTGGAAATCAGCATGCATCATTTTATACACTATTACTAAAATGAACTTGAAAGTATTTGTCCAAATTTGTATTTAAACAAGGTGATCTGTCACTATTTATATTGACTGTAACCAACGCTTTCTTTTTATCAAATTTAATTTGTTATTCCCATCATCTAGCAACTAATGTGGACTTGATTTAGCTTTTNGTTTTGATGATTATAAACTGGTGTGAACAGAATTTCCTGTGTTTATTGCTCATTTGGGTGTTGTGCTCAATGAACTGTTACTACCGCTTGCCCACTTCCTATTTAATCATTGATTTTCATTCATTCAATACTTATTGAAGACCCACTATTTTCATTTAGTTTGTTTTTGCTAAAAATAATAATGCAAAAATGAACA
>LZPO01035221.1:12147-28262 GCA_001675575.1 Neotoma lepida
GAACTGCAAAGGAGCCTAGAGATAAGCGGCATGCACTTCTCAGGTATGTGTTAGAAGGGCAATTGGACACCCTTTGCTCTCTCTTGCTAGGGGAGTCCTTATCTGATCCTTGTAGAGGTTGTGCCAAGNNCATTAATTATGCTCTCTAAACTATGTCTTTATTGCAGGCTAAACCTGTGTCCCTTTGTCATTGAGGTCCTTACTTATTTACTCTCTCAAACAGATTGCCCAACAGGAAGCAGGGAGCTGAAGTTCTTTACAGCTGACAGATCCTTCCCTGGAAAGAAGACACTAGTTTTCTACAGAACAAGCAGATGGTCACACCCCTAGAAGTTTCCAAAGAGATTCACCTCTGTCATGAAGGATTTCTCTAACAAATGGGAAGACACANNGAGAAAGAAGACAAGGCAAATGCAACCTATTTATGTTCTTTGTTCTTGATGTCATCAAAATAGCCCATGTCCCAAAATAAGTCACTAAAGCAGGNACTAGTCAAAATCCANGAGAGAAATGAAAAATAATAAATGACATTTGTAAGTGGCATTAGAGAACAAAGTGACTTCACCTTTAAATTAGAAGCTTGAGATTTTGGCATTTGTGTTCGTTCATCTTCATTGTCAACCTGGCTGGATTTGGAATCACCCAGGAGACACACCCCTGAGTGTACCTAAAAGGACATTTCCAGAGAGGTTTAAGGGAGAAAGAAAGGCCCACCCTGAATGTGGGTGGTACCAATCTATGCATCATGGTTACCGACTGAATAAAAANGAACACCAACAGACCTGGCTGGCTCTCTCCTTCCTGCTATTCTCACCTGCAGGCTACTGCTGCCACAAACTCTGACACACCTTCCCTGCCATGGCAGATGGTACCCTCTTAACNGTGAGCCAAAGGAATTATTTCTTCAGCAATGTTNTTTTCTGTCAGTTATTTGATTACAGAGACAAGAAAGTAACTAGTAACAGCATTTCAGTAGAAGTAATTTCATTTCCACTATGTTCTCCACATATGTACAGCAACAGCTAGAGGAAACTAAGGAAAAACTAAANTGCCACTTTAAAAATGTCCAAATAACCACCNGCTGGGCCATCCAAGCTTCGAAGTGAAATAATTTAAACTAAGGAGAACATANATCTTTCAGGCAGCTAGAAACACATTTCTGATGGCTATCAATTTTGCAATATGATAACCTTTTTGATTTTCATTTTTCCATTTCAGTCTACATTTCTTGGATGTCATTCAAAATTGGGCAATGGGTTAGGCANCTGGGGAGCATAGATCCTGTTACAGATCTCAGTTCAATTATCAACTTCATTGGTGAAAGTTCTGAAATCTAAGCACATATTCAGTAAACTATATCACTTTCTACAGAAGGCTAGTGTGAATATAAAAAACAATTACTGGTTTAATGGTCTGTAGTGTATAATATACATCCAACAAAATATAATGTCTATTATTATGTCTAAATACAAGTTTGTAGGAAATTTCTCCTATGTGATAATTAATGATCTANTAGGATATTAAAAACCAAAATCACAATCATCTTTTGGTGCATTCCTTTGATCCCTGAACTTTGGTGGCAAATGCAAAAGGATGATGAGTTCAGGCAAGTCTAGACTACCCAGTGAGCTAAAGTCCAACCTAAGCTTCCAAGAGAGATTCGGCAAAGGGTCTCAGTGGGAGAAGAAGCTAGTGGTAGAAATGTGCCTAGCTTGTTCAAGGACCTAGGACCAATCCCAGCACTTAAAAACAAAAGAGCAAGAAGAATAGTAGGAGAAAACAGAGCTCAGCAGACACAATGGTGGACACTGCATCTGAGNGCATGTCTACTATTGTAAAAAGAGAATGAGACAAAATAACAACACCATCAATGAAAGAACCGCACACTTCCTAGAGAACCTTCTAGAACTCTAAAGCTAGGACATGTCTAGTGAAGCTCTGAATTTAAGAAGAGAGGAACCANAGTTCACNTTTTCATATAATGAGTACTCGAATCCCTGCCAATTTCATTTATTTTTCCATAGCTGTAAGAAGTATGGATCTGTTGTGGTTACACACACCTGTAATCTTAGAATTCAGAATGCCGATGCAGGGGGACAGATGGTTAAAGTAAAGCCAGGGCTACATAATAAGACCGTGTATCAAAAATAAAATAAAATAAAATACAAAGTCATATGTATTGCATTTCTTCCCATCCAGTATAAACAATTTACATCTTTTGTTACTCTTATTCAAGGTTAAAGTAAAAGAATTCAGACTAGTGAATCGCACAAAGTATTTGTTGAATAAATTATTGTTAGTTGAATAAAAAAANGANGTGATGAAGAAATGAATCAATAATGGTTATCAAATAGGGGGTATCTTCAAAATATGAAATAATAGGAAAAGAAAGATTCAGCAAAAAGTGTCGAAGTTACTACCCACAACTCTGTTGCTCATAAATGACCCTTGAGACGCTGTGGCGACTGAGGCAAGGTCAGTGCTTTGGTCTGTCCATGGCTTTCATTTGTTACATTTGTACATGTCTAGTACATTAGTACTAGACAATGGAAATCGAACCCGGACAATTTCAGAGGTCAGAGCAACACACAGTGACAATCACTGGCCAAGCCAGGGCGATCCACATTCCACAGAAGACATTGTGGCAAGTGATCGCAGTCACAGGTTAGCATGGATTTTATACATATATACGGATTTCATTGGCACATTTCTGGGAAGATGTGTCAAAAAGAATCTGGGAGCAGTTACATTAGAAGCTGCCACCATCCGGAAGCAGAGTCTCAAAGAGGAGGAATTACTCAATCTAAATCCACTCAGCTTTTGTGGGTCCATGGACATCTTAGGATAGTTTTCCCATTTCTGTGAAGAACAAGATGGAGGTTTTGATGAAGATTGCATCGAATCTGTAAATAAATTTTGGTAAAGTGGCCATTTTCACAATATTAAACCTACCAAACCATGAAGATGGGATGTCTTTCTATTTTCTAGAATATTTATATAACTCTTTCTTCAAAGGGTTAAAGTTTTCATCATGTGGGTGGTAGGTGGGTTAGAATCTGGGAGGAGATTGGAGAAGAGACTGTGATCAGAATATATAATATAAAAAAATTATTTTTCAACAACAACTATAAAACCTACTAAAATTGTTTTCATTGTATTGGCCATTCACTTCCCATGGTTAAGTTTATTTCTAGATATTTTATTTTCTTTGAGGCTACTGTGAATGGGAGTGTACCCATGATCTCTTTCTCTGTATGTTGATTGTTGGGGTANAGAAAAGCTATTAATCTGTGCAAATTAATTCTGTATCTTGCCACATTGCTCAATTTGTTTGTCATTTCTAAAAGTTTTCTAGAGAATTTTGGAGATCTCTAATGTTGTATGCAAATAGGGATAGCTTGACTTCTTCTTTTCCAATTTGAATCCCTTTAATTTCCTTCTCTTCTGCAATCACAAGATTGGAAAGGAGTAGGAGTAGTGAATAGCCCTGTCTCATTCCTGACTTNGATGAGATTGCTTCAAGATTTCCTCCATTTAGAATGATGTTGGCTGTGGGTTACTTGTATTTAGCTTTTATTACNTTGAAGTATGTTCCCTCTAGTCCTACATTCTCTCTAGGGCTTTAATCATGAAGGCAGGTTATATTTTGTCAAAAGCTTTTTCTGCAACTATTGAGATAATCATGTGATTTTTTTCCCCTTTTAAGTTTCTTTATATGGTTTATTACATTTATTGACTTGTATNTGTTGAACCATCCTTACGTTTCAGGGATAAGATCAACTTGGTCATNGTGTATAATCTTTTTTACGTATGTTTGCAAGTATTTTGTTGAGTATTTCTGAGTCTATGTTCATCACAGCTATTGGCCTGCAGCTTCTTTTTGTTGATGCTGTTTCTTCACCTGATTTGGGTATTGGAATATTAGAGGCTTCAAGGAAGGAATTTGGGAACGCTCCTTCTGTTTGTCATCATCTTATCCTTTTCCACCCCCTCATCCATTTTCTTGTTTAAGAAGGATTGATTGGCTGTAGGTCTTTGAATGTCTGGTAGAATTCTGCTGTGAGTCCATCTGGCCCTGGATTTTTGTTTTTTAAGCTTGAAAGCTTTTATTGCTATTTCAATCTCCTCATTAGGTATAGATCTCTTTAGGCTGTTGGCTTCTTGGTTTAATTTTGGTGGTTTGGATGAATCTAGAAATGCATCCATTTCTTTTAGGTTTTCCAACTTAAAAGAATGCAAGTTTTTAAGTATTCCCTTACATTATTCTGAATTGCCCAAAGGACTCAACATTCTGACATCCTGTTCCATAGATACTTGCTCAGCCATGTCCATTGCTGCACTATTCATAATAGCTAGGAAATGGAAACAATATAAATGTCCTTCAACCAGTGAATGGATAATAAACATGTAGTACCTATACACTATGGAATACTATTCAGCTGTAAAGAAAAATGAAATCATGACATTTGTAGGTAAATGGGTGGAACTACAAAAGATCACACACAGTGAAGTGACCCAGATCCAGAAAGACAAACAATGCATGTGCTCTCTCATCAGAGACTCCTAGCTCCAAGTCTTCAGATGTGAGTGCATATCCTGGAGTAACTGCAGAAATCAGGAAGGTAAAAGGGGATCTGGGATGGGGGATCAGTAGAGAGTGGAACAGCAGGGAACAAGTGACCTGAAGGGGAAATGAGAAGAACAGGGAACCTCTAATGAGGGACAGGGAGGGAGATAAAAACAGAAACAGGGAGGAGNGTAAAAAAAACAGCCAAGATTTTGAAAAAGTCATATAGAATCANACTATTAACTATCTGCCTAAAATGTATATAATATGTGTAAGTTGGTGTGTAAATAAATGTATATATTTTAAATGAAAATTCCCATCTAGGCTGGCAATGCCACTTCCAAGAGCCATAGACCATCTAACAAAATCTCAATACCAGGCATGAGAAGCCCTCTTCTGAGCTGTTGGTCAGGGTTTTCCAATGTCTCCAAAAACATTGTAGGCTGCTGATCTTGCACTTGGTTGCCCTACAGAAGTAGAAGGCAAGTCCCTATTTCTGAAGATACAAAGCACTTCAGGCACAGTGCCCAAAGGGCCCTGGGATGGAACTACCTGAAAACCTCCACCCTGAGGACCAGCTTTCATGCAAACAGAAGAAACCAGGGAATCTTCNAAAGAAGGGAAGCAATCAACACTCTTATGTATCTANGGTGCCTGTGTAACACAACCATGACCAGCATGATACAAGAACACNGACGGTNCAGTGGTGGCACATATACCTTGGTGGTAATTAACAGCCCTCTAATTGGATTTAAGACCCACTCAGCGGGGCTTACAGAGACTGGATCACCAACCNCAGAAACTTCTCTTTGCGACAGATGGAAACCATTAAAGCAAACTACAACCAATCAAAATGCAGAGNTGTGAAGCATAGTTCCAAGGGATGTATCTAACTCCTGTACCTAGGGGTTGGGGGTCACTGAAAAAGAGAGGATGGAAAGACTGTAAGGGCCAGAGGACTGGGAGTTTTCTGTGAGACTGTGTCTCTTCGGAAGCTACACCATANAGTAGCTGCAATGGACATGACTGCCTAACCATGTGCTGAATGAGGACAACAATAGACATGCTAGCACAGATGGCAGAAAGCCCAGGAGACCTCAAGCCTACACAGATAGCTACAAGTAACTAACAAATGCCAAGAGCAGTTGAAATAGTCTTCCCCAGGGATGAGCACACCTACTAGGTCTCCAATACCAAATAGTCAGCCCTGAAAACATACATACAAGTGATGTAATTCAGACGGAGTGGACTGTACTCACGTATTTAGGAGTGTGCTTGCATGTATGTATGTATGTATGTATGTATGCATGTATATAACAGCAATTAATGAAAAAAGACACCATGAATTTAAAAGAGAACAAGGAGAGCTAGATGGAAGGATTTGGGGGGAAAATGGGAAGGGAAAAATGTTATAATTACATTACAATCTGAAAAATAAAAAAAATAATTAAAAATGAATAAACTATTCAGTTTATCAGTGCATGATAGAAATACAACCCATTAGTGCTACACCCATCTGACCTCTACAGAGAATNCAAGCCACTCTGTGAATGCCAACATCTTTGCCCTAACAGGATCTCTGGAATAATAAGTGCATAAGAAACATTTTTTTTAATTCTATGAGGTTTTAAATACAAGCAACAAATATTTACTGTATGGGTTACTACAACAGATGATATACCAAATAAATATAGCTTCTTATAATGTTTTCTTTGCCAGAAATAAAAACAGTAGGTTTTCCCTCCATAACAATCTATGGCAAGTTCTCAGCTTGCCTTGTTGGATAGTTTGAGCTATAGAGCTCTCTCTCTAAGAAGAGAAACTGAGCTGATTGAGCCTGGGACCATGGGAGATGTGGGTAGTAGGCAGTTCTATCTGGCTAAGCAAGCAAAGGCGATCAGAGCACAGTGTCCTCTACCCATCCAGGTACTTTGTGTTAAACAGGACAATCTCCTCCATAGAAATTAAGACACAATGGCCCCCTCTTTCCAGGTATCTCCATTCCCCATATCTCATCCCACCTTAGGAAATACGCACTCTAACAGAAGGAATTAGAATTTACACATTGGGTGTTGCTCCAGATGCACGGAGGAATTATTCTGTGAGACTATCTTCTCAGTAACAAACTTAAATCTTCCTTAGGGCGAAAGTTACATCTGATTTGCCATGTCATCTCCTCACATCAGATGGTCCAACGTCAGATAGGCTTGGGGCTGTGGGCACCGCCCTGTGGATTCAGTACCTACAGCCTGCAAGGGACACAGGAAACCAACATCCNGACNGAGTACAGAGACCATGATGCTCAGTAAACACTAGCTCTTACTGAATTGCCCACCAAGTCATTGTTGCAGTCATTGGCTAATAAAGGAGTGGGAAATAATCAGATCCAGGGGGGTTTTAGCAGGCTTCTAGTAGGAGAAGAAAGGCATTTCTCAACTGGACCAGTCATTTTAAATTCTTTACTCAGCACCACTTTGATGCAGAAAGATGGCTGGCAAGATAGTGCCTGTGAATAAAATACGCCATTACGAACATGTTTTAATTGCTCACCATGGGTCCTGCTTTGAACTAGATACTTTCTACGGGTTGGTTCATTTATTCCTTTCAAATACATTGAAATCTAAGTTTAATGATGCTCATTTTTCAGATGAGAAAACTGGGCTCAATAAAATTAGCTTGCACAAAGTCATGTTGTTAGTTAAAGGGACTGGTGTAGTGAATCATGCTTGTACAGAGAGGTGGCATTTTCCACGGGGAAACACAGAGACAGTGGCTTGTGCCAAGAATCTGCTGACCCGANTCTAATGAACATCTCAAATTTTATCATTTCAGTAACTCAGGTCTAATTTTTTCTACTTACAGGAGATATTCAATCATCTTAAATATCACAACCAAATTATAGCTTAGTTACTCCAAACACGCTCACTATTTCAAATCCTAGTATGTTCCAGTAATGTTCCTATTTATTTCCAATAACTCCAGAGTCTAAATTCCCAGTTAGCCTATGTCATCTCCAATAACTGATTACCAATCATCAAGAAAGCAGCTGTTACCCACTAAAACCACCCTGTTAGATAGTGGGCTTAGGCCTATGAGAGATGTAAAAATACATAAATTAATTTATCACAGAGGGAGCTTAACATCTAGTAGTATTCACATATGTAAGTCATAAAATAAATGATCCAGTTAAATACAAATGGAATTAAGAAGAGAGTTAGCCCTCAGTTGTAAGTGCCATAAATGTTTCATGTGAGAGGTAATATTTGTCTGGGCTCTAAAATAAGCATTTTAAAANAAATGTTTGCTCATGGCAATGTAATCCACATAGAAGAATGGGCAAAGAGAGAGAGAGATACAATCCTAACTCCCCTTGGCATGGTCTGGGAGAATTAGCTGCCATCATTTGTAAAATAGGAAGACTATAAATATATGAAGAGCAGAGAAACAAGTAAGGAAGACAGAATGGCCAATGGCAAAGTCCTAGCCAGCAGGGTGTCCACTGTGGAGAAGTTTAATACAAAGGACTAATTAAGAAGTGGGGCTAAGTAACAAAGCCACCCCAGTATGCCCTACTGCTCATGTTCCAGTGATACATCTGAAGGCACACCATGCACAGCACATGCTTGGAGCTGGAATAGATGAGTGAGGAGTAAGAATGAACGTGCTTTTCTGTGTTCCTGAAAGTCTCATGAAGACTTTAGAAAAATGGATCTTGCAAGGTCTGCTGATGTCAGCCTATGATCCTAGGACTTGGTTGTGAGGCTGAGACTGGCCTGGGCTACATTGTGAAACCNTACCTCACAGGTATGGGGGAAAAGGGAGGAAGGAAGGAAGAGTGAAACTGAAGAAGGGAAGAAAGAGGAGGGAGGGAGGGAGGGAGGAAAGGAGGAAAGAAGAGCAAAGAGACCTTGGGGGCAAGAAATCCTGCTTAGTAGCTTCTGTATGTTCCAGGCATAAAATGAAGTCGTGATGTTTGTCAACAGCAGAATTCATAAAAATCCAACAATCTCACTCTAACTAAATGAGGAATAAACTAAGAGCAAGACAAGGTATGCATCTTGTTCAAATGTGGGATGTAATGAAAGGCCTTCTAAAGTAACTGCACAGGTTAAAGTCTTAGAGCACTCAGTGTGAAAGCACAGCTTCAGTGTTTGTGAGAGGTGAAAGGAGAGCTTCTTCCTCCCTTCAGACTCAGAAAAGATTTCCTAAGCTACCTACAACAAGGATGGTAACACCGACATCTTGTAAAACTTAAAGAAACATTTTACCACAAGACACCATCAAAATGAAAAGACAAGTCACTAACTGAGTGAAGACCNTTGAAATTCATAATATTGAGAAAGAAAACATCTGGCATCCAGAATATCTAAATGAGTTTAAATGAACAGCAGTAAGAGAGTAGATGTTATATATGGAAAAACCACCCCACCCCTGCCATNCCAAAACGTTAATAAGAAGGGAAAACNGGCCAACATTCCTAGCATTCTCCGGGAACAAATTAATGCTACAACGAGGTATTATCTCACATTCACAAGATGAGCAAAATAAAAAATGCATCACCAAGTGTTGGCAAGGATGTGGAACAAAAGGACCTCTTACGGAGAGTTGGTTGGAATATAAATAGATGCTACCCATTTTGGTAATCAGACAACGTCTGCCAAGTGTGCAGGTACAACGCCCTCCTCTTGAAACTGCTCATCTGAGGACCTCTCCTTTGTTAGCATAGGTGAAGAGCATCAGAATGTTAAGAGCAGCCTTGTTTGGAAGCAGCATAAATTCCCATCAAGAAAAGACTGGCACATTAATCATGATGTAGCCATTGACTAGAATATTATGGAGCAGTAAAAACACAAAAACTGGACCTGGAAATAACACATTTCTGGGCAATAAAAGAGACCTGAACATGACAGCATGACACTATTTTCATAGATCCTAAAATCCAGACTACGTTGTTTGGATGTGTATTTGTACATGGCAAAGCATACAAGACACAAGGGAATGGCAGGGACACANTATGGCCTACAGAGTATCCAGTGAGGGGAGATACATTTGGAAAATATCACCAGCATACACAATNCTGTGTAAATGGACTATTTCATAATCTGGGTGGTAGGCATAAGGTATTTATTGCAATGATATTTAATTTTTTGATGACATCAAAGTATTTAATTATAATTTTAGTAATATGGAACTGAAAATAGTATGACTCAGGCATAAGAGAAAATAGTCAAATATTACTAGAAAAAAATTACATTTTCTCACAGATCTACCTCNCTAGACCCATCATTCAAAAAGTGTCCCTAAGATATAGGTCTAGTTCTGGGAGATGGCTCATCTACTTCTAAGTGACCCATCTTCTAAGGATTGTCTATTTGGAATCCTTGAGTGGCTTCTAGAAAGTCTTAACATCCCTGTACAAGTATTCAGCCCTCTGTGGTAGGGCTCTGTCAGTAATGTCACCATCCTCCAGAATCAAGTTCATCGGCACAAGGATCAAATTTCCCCCAGACCAGGAACACACATTGCCANATCTCTGTAGACATCTTACCAAGTCTGCAAGTACTATTTCCTTTGATGTAGTTCTTAGCAATCCACAAAGCTTCTGTTTAAGATTTTCTTCCTTAGGAAGCATCCCATAATGCTTTGATTCTTTGATAAGCCCCTATACATACACTGGTATTTAAAATAAACACAATAAATATGATTGGTGGTCCCTTATGTTTGAACAGTTGGTTTTATTCTATAACCCAANGTGTTATTACTAATTATTCCCTACTTTTTGTTTGTTTGTTTTTGTGACAGGTCCTCACTCTATAGCCCANGTTAGCCTGAAATTNACTATGTTGTCAAGACTGACCTTCAACTAATAGCAATCCTCCTACTTCAGCCTCCCAATATTTTCCNAGTTTTAATCTTATCCTCTTGATCNTGTTTTATGCTGTTCAATGATTTGAAATGTCTTTCACATCTNTATTCTCCATTGTACTAAGTACTCAAGAGATACCACATATATTTTGATTTCCTCATTATTAGACACAATATATAATCACCAAATGTCTGGTAGCTATTGTGCGGATCCTGGAAGATTCTGATCATCAAGGTAAACTACCTTATTTTATTTTTTTTCCTGTCTCAAATAGGATTTAATACGATTGGTTTTAGGTTTTACTGGAGTAATATCAATATTATAGATNCTGGATCTATTGCTCAAGGTACATAACAGACACGGAGGAGGAAAGATTGCAAGAATCAGAATACTGGGAAATCTGCAGCCTCTCCTAGAACCAGCTGCCTAATCAAGACTGGAGCAATGGCAGTATCAATGGAATTGTTGACACACAGGGGAAATTTTTCAGGGGCTCCTGCTCCTAGAAACTTTAAATCACTGACATACGCATGTAAATTTAGCTATTCTAATTGATAAGATCGGTTATACAAACACAGGTCATGCTCACATTGACTGTCACCTTTCCTTAACACTTAAGGCTGAACTACGGACCTGACATCTACCACAGTCTGCAGCTGGCATGTCAGCATACCCAGGAAGCTAGTCTATCTCCCCATGGCTTTTAAATATCCCAGAAGTAGCAGCTGAGGAGGAACAAACTCTTCATGTNTGGTAAAATAAATAAATAATAAAAACTTTAAAACTATTTGTTGGAGAAATACTTNGAAGGCTACACTGCCACTGAGTTTGAGAAGTTAGATTCAGACATCATCCACAAAGGAGCATCACAGATTGTGCTGAGTGCCTACATAACATTCGGCCTTAAGAAAGTCAGCTGAAGGGCTACATTTGTCTCTCACTCTGTGATATGGTTCTCATTCTTTCCGTCCCCATGCTGGTTTGCTCTCTGTTGCTGTGACCAAACACTATCAGAAGAAATAGCTTGGGGAGGAAAGAGTTTATCTATTCTTATAGCTCCANGTCATGCTCCATCACTGAGGGAAGTCGGGGCAGGAACCCAAGGAGGAACCTGGAAGCAGGAACTGAACCAGAGACCANACAGGAAAGCACTACGTCCAAGCTTGCTTCTCAGCTCACATTCAACTACATTTCTCCCAACTAACTCCCAGGACCACCTGCCCAGGAGTGACACCACCCACGGTGAGCTGAGGCCACCGTGTAACAATCAAGAAAATGCCACAAAGATTTGCCTGAAGGCCAATTTGATGGAGGCACTTCCCCAACTGAGGTGACCCCAGCTTGTGTCGTCCATCTTGACCTAAGAAGAGAGCAGCCCCCAGGGAACTTAGGCTTGCTTCCACACGCAAACCTTAGACTAGCCACTGTCTCTGCTATCCCCTGAGCTTCTGGTCTTCAGGAGGCTGACAGGAACAGAAACAGAAAATCACATATTAAAATGAGGCACAGGTAGATCAGGTTCTCCAAGGGGGTAGCAAGAAAGGAGATTTGAAAGATGAGGCGAAAAGAAATGGACTGGGTAAGTTATTGATAAGCTCACTGTGCATAAGGAGGAGGAAGAGAAACAGGAGTTTTTATTGGATCTAGAATCTTCCCTTTTTCATAAGAAGATCGCAGGCCCCTAGCTGGAAAATATAGCATTATGATAACATTTTGGCCATTCTGGGATCATCTGTCTCTCTCAAAGGTATTATCCAAGTAAGCCTAGGGCTAAACAATGCAGAATCTGATCCTGCAAGGCAAGCCAGGCAAAAACAAAGAAATACTTCCCCTCGGAGTTACAGTCTCTGCACAGCTGGAACATAGCTCTGCATTCACTCACTCATTTATTTAGTTATTCAGCTGTTCACACAGNTGGTATACACTGACCGATTACTGGGTACCCTGCACTGTGCTGGTCACCGGTGGAATTGATAAGCATGCTCTGTTTAGCTCTTGAGGTCACAGGAAGCACAGTATTCTGTGGGGGAAGACTCCTCCAATCATACCACCACCAGATCACACATCCTTATTAACTGTAAAAGGACCATGAAGAGGCTACAAAGCTATCAAACTGTATCCGGATGGAGAGCTTCACTAATTAAATGACTATTCAGTTGAGGTGTAAGAAAGAAGAAAACATTTAAGAAACCATGTCCTAGGAAGAGAGGGAAACTCATCACAGTTCACGCAAGCTACAGAATCAAGGGAACTCCTGAATTGCCCAGGCAAGAGTTCACACAGTAGAGTTCCAAACATGGCAGGGCTTCCTGATTCCCCCAGCTGCCCTCCACAATTAAAGAGGAAAGCACACCCGTGCCTGGAGAAATGAGAAGACTGTCCTGCATTCTGGGTTAATATATAAAGGGAAATGACATTGAAGGAGATGAGTGTGTCCTGCTTTCTTCCTAGTTCATAATATGGTGAATCCCATCAAAGAGGAGTTAGCTGCAGAGTCTGGGGCAAGATCAAAATGCCATTTTTTCCTCACAAACTGCAGCATGTGTTTTTATAAAGAAATCTGGGTGATATCCAGCAGGCAAATTTCTAGTCCTGAAATAGACTTCACACTGAGTTTCCACTGAAATTGAAACCAAGACAGAAAGGGTCTCCAGGGAAAGGAAAGGGTCTCCAGGGAAAGGGCTATAATCCTGAGGTTAGAGTGGGGATAATACCAATCCACCCATTACCTACTCAAACGCACTTGCCAGAGGTAGAAGAACTAACAGGGAAGTTACTCTAGCAGACGTTTTCAAATCAGCTAAAACCATGCCACGGAGTAAGGCGGCAGAGCTGGAGATGTGCCCAGAGAGACCTTCTCACAAGCCGCCTGAGGGAGCCCTTTAAATGTCTCTGAACAGTCTTGGTGCTGAGATTCTGACTCAAGGCCANGGAGATGAGGTGATCACNGCACAATCCCTCCTTTTCCAAGCGCTTAGCCGTGGCTTCCACACGNTCATCATCACGTTGAATACTAAGGAAACCTGGCAAGTCTGAGGAGCAGCTCCAAATGACACACTTCATAGCTTGGCTTTGTGTAGTTGCTTACAAATCTGACAAGAAACACTGAGAGAAGACAGACAAATTGTCAGTGACAACAGACGGGAGTTATNAGTGAATATGAAAATAAGTGGTTTCATCTCTGGCAAATTCNAGGAAGAGGGAGGAGGGTGAGTTTACATTTTCCTTGTGGATTCGGGGCATTGCTATCTAGTTTGTAACCAAATGTACAATAGGCAGTCACATCCCAGTCACACTGGCTTATGTCATAACTAGGTATCAGATAGAGCGTCCTGTGTGCACCACTTTTCCTAACTGGGTTATCCCTTGTTTCCCAGTAGTTATTAACTTCTGTAAGAGGGAGAAGATAATAAATAGCAATCAGGGAAATCTTAAGTCATTTAAGGATGAAAACATCCATCCACTCAGCCCTACCACCTACTAGAATGGAGGCTGGGAAATTGTTGGGTCAGCATTTCTGTGCAAGACCAGCTTCTCAGAAGCCATGGTAAGGAGCAGTGGGCCTCAAAGGATGGCCATCACTGTTAAAACTGCCTGATCTCTACATCCACTTTGTTGTTGTTCTTCTTATTCCCATTTGCCCTGGAAGTTTGTACATCAAACAGTAGCAGAGAAGGAAGCCATGAATACGAATTATAGAACTAAATGGATATGGGTTGAAGAAAAGGTTCAGGTATCTTGAATTCCATGCCACCAGCCCTGTGTGGTTGTGTAAATTAAAGAGGATGTTAGAAGGCTGCTTACAAACCTTCTTTTTGTGGAGAATGTTTTAGGTCTTCCTAGTAACAAATCTTGGACTACTCCTGATAGAGACCAAAGCTAGGGAAAGTAACCTTCCCCAGCATTGAAAAATAATCAGGCTGTAAAATCTCCCATGATTTAAAATCATGAAGGATGTCTTGAAGGGCACTCTAACGATTCTTTTCTTGGAAAACAGAGAACCTAAAGCACTTAGGATTTTCCAGAAATAAAAGACAGCCCAAGACATGGGGTGTTTGTCAACCCCCAATGTTCTCGGCAGCACAAAACTTAGAGTGCTAGCAAAAGGCCTTCTTATGATAACAATCATCTAATTTTAAAAAGATTTATATTTGTAATTGTAGGTATGTGTACTTAGGTGCACAGACCCAGAGAGTCCGAAAGAGGGCACTGAAGTCCATGGATCTGGAGTTAGAGACAATTGTGGGCTGCCAATGGGGTACTGGTAACTAACTAAGGTCCTTTGCAAGAGCTGTAGGTGCTCTTACCCTACTATTTTTAAATACACAACAGACCAACATATAATAGGCATGAATTATAATTATATAGGAGGTCGGTACTGAGGTTTTCAAGATCCTAATTAGCCTTCTCATTTTAATGTGAATTTTAAGGGAAAGCCAACCTGTCAATGCAGAGAAAAGAAATAAAAGAATTCACAACTATATCATTTCCTTAAATCAGGAAAAATAAAGTTTCTAAAGAAATGGAATCTTCATGAAGTCCTCCAGTTGGAAACCTCCTTAAGTAGAAACTAACTCTCTCCTGTCTGAGTCCATTGGACCTAACCTCTTAAAAAGAGAGGAGAGAGGGGTCCTGTGGTCCCTTCTTCCATTTATTTATTTATTTATTTATTTATTTATTTATTTATTTATTTATTTATTTATTTGCTTTTATCCTGGTGTGATCACATTCTGGATGACCTGGGAATTGAACCCCGTTCCTCTGGACATCAGTCAGTGCTCTTAACGGCTGAGCCACCTACCTCTCTCCTCTCTTTTATCCTGGTGTGATCGCACTCTGGATGACCTGGGAATTGAACCCCGTTCCTCTGGAACATCAGTCAGCGCTCTTAAAGGCTGAGCCACCTACCTCTCTCCTCTCTTTTTAAGAGGTCACGTAAGATGGCAAGAAAAATTGATGAGAATGATCATTAAAGTAACACCATGAGTTTGAGCTGATTATACAAATTTCACTATAGTAGCATTTTACTTTTTTATCTCCATTAAAAAGTATTATGTGGAGTGAAAACTCTATTTCCAAAAGAGTTTCCTAGAAAAAAAAAATGACGGTGCATGCCTCTATCAAACTGTAGCCACAGTGCTGCTGTGTTGCCCCTGGGTCGTTAATCAAACAAGCTCCCATCTCCAGTGGTGTTAATTTTGGATGAAGTATCAGTCTTGATGGCTACTTGGAACAAAGGTATGCATTTAATAGAACTAGGTGCATACAGTTTCTGTCCCTAAGCCTGGATTCAGTTAGAAATTTAAAACATCAGAATCTGGAAAGCAGAACATGTAGGTTTGTGGCATCTCTCTGCATAATATTTTGAGGTCCTCTTTCCATCTGCTTTGAATAATTGCTCACGTGATTCATCACGTTTTCAGTCCTGATAGAATAAAATGAATCTGAAGGGGGACATTAGAGGTGCTGAACCATTAGAGTCACCACAGGAAAAGGTTATGTGTGTGTCATTCCCACTCAGCACACTGGCTTGAATATAATTTGAAAAGTTTTGTCAGAAAAGTACTTCGTGATCTTTTAAAACATCTGTTAACGGATACAAGATTAACTCAAAAAAGTCAGTATCCCTCCTATATACAAATGATAAATGGGCTGAGAGAGAAATCAGAGAAACATCACCCT
>LZPO01035221.1:30517-57757 GCA_001675575.1 Neotoma lepida
CCAATAACCGTGGAGCCCCCCATGGTGCTTCTGAACTGGGCCCTCTGGAAGCTTGAGACAGTTGTTTGGCTTGAAGTATCTGAGGGCCCCCAGGTGGTAGGATCAGGATCTGTCCCTGGTGCAGGGGCTGACTTTTTGGAGCCCAGTGCCTGAGGTGGGACACCTGGCACAGTCTTGCTCAGGGAGGAGGGTCTTGTCCTGCCTTGGCTGAGAGTGCCAGACTCTGGGGACTCACCATGGGACACCCTGTTTTAGAAGAGGTGGGAATGGGGGTGGGTTGAGGGGGGAGGCTAGTGGAGCAGGAGGAGGGAGGAGAGGGGGATCTGAGGTTGGTATGTAAAAGGAGTGGAAGATCTTTTTAATTAAAAAATAAATAAATAAATAAATACAAAAAAAATCTGTTAACTAGTTCATTTTGCCAACATTTATGTTGCCTGTATTTATTTTTTGGAAAATTCATATAAATATACAACATATCTTGGTCATATCCATCTCCCACTTCCTCCCTATGTCGTCTATATTTTATTTAGCAGCAAATCTTAGAATAACAGAGCAAGAGATGCAGATGTAGTTTTTGAAACTTCACCTATATTTACAAATAGGTTTTCCCATGGGAAGTTACATGTTCTCTTAAGCAAGTCACTCAGTTTAAAAAAAGAAAATCCACAGAATTTTAGACCTAGAACTTGGAATAAATATCTTAAAGCAGTGGTCCCAGCAACTTTAAGCTGAACCCTCAAATCCAAATAAAATAAAGAAGCAAGCTATGGACACCAGATTTCAATCAACTTCATTTCATTCCAGAGTTTGGATTTCCTAGGCCCAAAGGTAGCTTTTAAATTCTAGCACTTAAATTCTGAACATGTTATACAAATTTTTTAAATGGATTGAATTTCCTTTTACACAACATAAAGACAACTTTCCTCTGATGTTGTATGAACCGGAACAGTTGCATCATTCCTTGCCTGCCTGTCATTTCCATCTAACTTGCACTAAACAGTATTGCTAGCTCCACGAAATAATCGGGACCAATAGCGAGATGCTTCCTGAAACTGAAATTGTGATATAAATAACTGTTAAAAAAAAAAAAAAAAAGCTGTTCTTGACAGTATCTCCATTCTGATTTAAAACAAACAAATGCAGAACTGAGAGAGGAGGCTGCAAGATGTTTGCATTTGGCCCTAAATTCCTTTCCGGGGTTCTGAATTCTAAGCATTCCCTCATCCCTGTCAGGACGACCCATTACCACCTTCTAGGAAGTCATTCATGAAGACCACAAAAGCTAAGGATCTGTCTGTCACTGTGACTTTTATTATCCATCTTGTAATTCTGTTGTAACTTCACTTGCTAGGCCAGGAGGCGTGATCGATCCGCAGCCTCGCAGAGCTCAGAACCAGTTTCTCCATGTCTCTCCTAGAGAGGAGTTAAGAGAGTCTCGCCTGGGTCCATAAAAAACAGAACCTCTCATCTCACAGAGACCTGGTCCTACTAGCTTTGCCACCTGCAACCCCTTCCCGTCCATATGCCCTCTCCTCCTCAGACAGAAAATTCCGCAGCGCTCCAGGCCAGGCAAGGGGTGAGCAGGCATCCTGGGCCAGCACGGCGCCCGCCTGGCACAGGCGCTCAGTGTCTCTGGAGCGGGCACCCGGGTCGCGGNCGCCCCTTCCCACGACCTCGGGGACAACATGAAGACGGGAACCGCTTGCCTTCCGCGGGTTCTGAATGCAAGGTCTTCAACATCGCCACGCGGAACCATTAAGATCCCTCCCGCAGCTGCAGCCGCCCCTCCATGAAAGTGCAATTTGTTATCTGGCCCAGCTTGGAGCAAAGAGAGGTGTTCCTTCTTCCCGGCCCCAGCGCTACTCATTCGGTCCTTTGAAGACAGGCTCTGATCGCCTGCCACGCGATTCGCGGGCAGTTGGCCCCAGCGACTCTCCAGTGACCCCCCGGGGACCCTGTCCTCTGTGTGCGTCTCTCTGTGCCACTGTCTTTGTGTCTCTCTTTCTCTGTCTTTTTTCCCCCTCTTCCACACACGGGAAAGGGGTCGCTCTTCACAACCAATGCCAAAAATGTCACACACACAAAAAAAGAGTGCAACAACTTGCTTTGCAAACGACTCGGAAGCTCATGGTGAAGTCTCCTGCAGTGAGCAGCAGCCGTCGCCTGCAAGGTGCTGAACCCTGTGTGAATTTGGCTGGAGACGTTAGAAACATGGGACCCAGGTTCTTGTCCCCTCCCTTCTCCCTCCAAGGGACCCTGTCTCAGTTAAAAATCTGTCCCTTCTCGAACATCCCAGGGAGCTTTGAGGATCCTATGCCTGGGGAAGGGTACTCTGGCCCCGGGGATCCCGAGGTCACCACCGGGACCAGACGTGCTCCCTGGGCAGGAGTCAGGGAATTGAGAGTGTGGGCCAATGGCCAGCAGAGACAGCCCGCAGTCCCTTAGGATGCGAGGGCAGCCGCGACCTCGCAGCAGGAGGTGAGCAGGAGCCACCCAGCGCGCCACCGCCGCCGCCGCCACCGCCGCCGCGCACGCCCCAGCCCCGCCGTGCATCCCGGCGTTACCTTGCCGCTGCCCGCAGTCCGGAACTCGCTGGTGGCGTCCGTCTGTCCGTCCGTCCCACGAGCCTCGGAGCGAGAGCCAGAGCGGTGGCTCGGTGGCCCCACAGCCCCGGGGACGCCTCTCAGCGAGGTGAAGGGAAGGAGCCTAGCCAGGCGCCGAGGTGGCTGCGGCCGCTCGCACCGCCGGTCCTGCCGCTCCCCGCCGGCAGAAGGTGTCTGCGAGGCCGCGTCCTCGCGATTGCGGCGGCCGGAGCGCAACGCTCGTCTCTGGCGCGGAGGCTGAGCGCCGGGACGCAGCAGCGGGCAGGGGCGGCGAGGCTGGGCTGGTCACCCGCCCCTGGGTGCATGTTAATACGGCGGGGAGGAGGAGTCCCGCGCTTCCTCCGCCCAACCACCGGAGCCGGCGGGCGGGCGGCGGCCGCGGCCCGAAGCCAGGCGCTCCCACCCGCCCGGGCTACTACGGAGTGGCCACTGGCCTTGGCCCTGGCCCAGGCACGTGCGTCCCGGGCCGCGGGGAGGCGCCGGCGGCTCCCGGAGGGTGCGCTCTTGTCCGCTCAGCCTCCGGTGGCAAGTACGTCCTCGCCTCACCGGGAGCGGACTCCAGCATCTCAGCCTGGAGCCCAGAGGCGGCCACCCGCTAGTGGGCGTGACCTATCCGTCCCCTTGCGCAGCGTCTTGAGGGGGAAGTAAACTTCCGCTCCTTTCTTCCCAGCGCTGGCTCCTTACTCTGCCATTCTAAGTAGAGAAGGCAGAACTCAGTACAGGGTCGGTCCATCCACGNGACCCTGTCTTTGGGCAAAGGGTTATAGGAAAGCTCGCCTCTCCATCCTCGGAGCCCACCATAGAAGTAACCACTTAGGAAGAGACATATAGGGGAAAGGCTCGGATTCACACATCACAGAGGACTTCAAACCTGGCACAAACATTCAAAACTGTTCTTCCTTGGCGACTCAGTTTCTTGTCTTTACAACAATAGCTCTTGGGCAGGTTATAGGGATTAAATAAGACGATACATTTTGCATTCGTTCACTGTTTTAATTCAAGAAAAGAAAACAAATTCTATCCCTTCTGTCCTCTGACCTCAGCAAAATCCTCACCATGCCCCATGGTGGATATTGAATACTACCACTTCGTGGATAAACCATTAAGCTCTGAAGGTAGGATGGACCCACCAGCATCACAGAAGGACCGGGATAATAATGGAAACAGGTTAACTGAGAAGTAAAAACAAAAAAGAAACAAACAAAAGACTAAGTCAATCAATTAAGAAGGCGCCAAGTTGCTGTTCTACACAATACTACACTAGGCATTAAGTATGACACTCAGGATCAACACTCAGATGCTAAAATGGTTAATTGTGGTTAATCACCATCTTCCTGTTTACTTCCACCCCCAAAAAGAAATGGCATGTTCACAGAGAAAGCCCTTTTGTTCTTCAGCTCCCGGGGAGAACATGCTGATGAAAAGTATATAATCTTCTTTATGTAATTGTACCCAGAAAGTTATAACATAAGATTTAGCATCTGTTTTGTGTGCTATCTAATTATAAATATTAATAGAATATCCTTTTTAAAGAAAACACTTCTAAAAATGCGTAGAAGTGAAAAGCAGTTTCCATAAAAATATGACTCAGACAAATAATCTCCACAATTTCACTAAGTGATTTTCCACTGAAGAGAGAGAAAAAAATAATTAAGCTACTAAATAGAGGTAAACGCTTAGCGTCCTAACATATCCCCAGCCAACTCAAGAACGACAATGTGGGGATGCCTGTGCTTCTTATCTGGCTCCCTGAAGAGGCCTATGAAAATAGTCTTCATAATTTAGAAAGGGCAACTCCAGGGCTTTTACAGGCTTCTAAATATGTTGGATCCATACATATTTTTCAAATGATGCCACATAGTAAAGAAAATATTCACAATTGTTAAGCCCTAACATGAATTAGATAACTTTAATGAAGAAAAATAACTTGCTAGAAATCAAAATTCTTTTATTTATTATTGAAAATAGATTTTTTTCATGCAATATATTCTATATAGTTCAGTGGTAGAGCATTTGATTGCAGAAACCAAACTTCTTACAGGAGAATAATAATATCTATACAATACTACTTTCATGAGGATCTTCTGACTGTGATAGGAGCCAAATATGACTAACATAAGTGAAAGTCATTCATCAGAAAGATAGTGAAAACTTCCAAAATTAAAGAATGGGCTCAAAACCTGTGTTATCAGCAAGTAGGTGGTAGGGCCATGCTCACAGGGGAGGAACTGAGAAAGCTAGGAAGATTTTAGTTTGTTATTACCGAGTCAAAACGAAAGAAAACCAATAGTTGGTTCTACTCTCCTAGTTCTATACCGAGACTTAGCATTATTGGCTGGAGTATCCAACTAGCCAGGCTTCATAAATGCACTAACTGCCTGGCTGTATTACAAGGGAAGAAAACACATATGAGGACTCAGTGTTCACAGTTTAAGGCAGGTACATGGATTTACCAGTCTTTGAGAAATACATGTGATTAGAAATAGATAATTCATCAAAATAAGATCAGGATGCAAAAGAAGGAGAACTAGATATTGAGATTTTAAAAAAAGGATAAATGTCCAGTTCATTGACTGGCTAATTGAATTTACATTTTAATATGTTATATATGTAAATAATATATAATTTACATTTTATATATATTCTTGCAGTTACTTTGAAACAAACAATATTTTATAAGGAAAATTGATAGCATTTCTGTATGTTGTTGTCCATATGCTTGTGTTTATTTGGCTTTTAAAACATTACTTAATATCTACCATATGAATAATTATTTATATAAGCAGAATATAAGCAGTACACAAGTCAGAGCTAGTCAGCTGCTAATCCCCGTGTGTTAATTGAATAATGCATGAAAAGATGTCCGAGTCATAATCCTTGGCACCAGTCAACGGTGCCTTCTGTGGGAGAAGGAACTTTGCAGATAAGATTAAATTAAAAATCTTGAGACAGAAAGCTTATCACCCTGNACTCCTTTGAGTCTTTCTAATGACAAGGGTCCTTATCAGAGGGACGGGGGTAAGGAAAGCAAAAAGCAGAAAGGAAAGGTGGGATTCTGCACTCTGAGCACTCTGAAGATGAAGAAAGACAGCCATGAAGAACTCAGGTTTCTGTGAGATAATAACCAGTAAGGGAACAGCTTTCCTCAGCAGCCCCTTTAGGAAGAGCAGTATGCTAGGATCTCGATTTTAGCCCATGTAACATGGTGTCAGACTTCTGTTCTCCAGAGTATAAGATGATGGTTTGACATGTCTTCTAGCCATGGAGCTTGGAGTCATCATTAATAGTTCACAGAGACAAGTCATATAGACCTTTCACCTAGCCCCATGTTCATGTTCCTGAAGACACACTATTGTTAGCAGGTTGTGTAAGAATGCTTTAACCATATAAGACACNGGAAAATTGTATCCACTTCTGGAGAAGCTTGCTCACTGTTGACTAAGTCAGAAAACNTGATGATAAGAACAGGGCATCTGAAATCACAGGCAGACAGGTTTCCTGTCACGAAGTTTCTCATTTTCTGACTAAAGCAAAATGGGGGCATTCTGCCTTGGCCATGACATAGTGGAGCAGGTGAATAACAAGTAAATAACCAAGCAGTGAAAGAAGAACCCGAAGGCCTACTTGAAAAGTACACATGAAAGATATGCCCGTTTATTTTAATTGGGCGTTCTCATATGTTTTCCTAGTTTTAAATAATAATGATTTCCAGATCCATATATCTCCAGCTTTTATATCTCCACCAGCTTTAAGATCTGTGACTCCCCAAACCTGCTTAGAAAGGAAGGGCAGAGTTAGAGGAGTCGCCAGCCAGATGGAGAATGAGTCAAACACACAAAATGGGATAGAGGTAAAAGCTACGAGCCTCGGGGCAGCACAAAGATGAATAGAAATGGGTTAAGTTGCAAGAGCTAGTTAGTAACAAGCCTGAGCTATTGCCTGAGCATTTATTATTTTTTTAAAAATCCACCTGAAATTTCCAGACACCCCAGACTTAATAGATCAAAGTTAATCTATCATCTTCCCCTCCATTCAAATTTATCTTCCTGGCAATGGGAGTAGCACAGAGGTAAAGCCTAGCACTTGTAAGGTCTTTGGTTCAAGACAGTAGTAAAAATAAAAAAGACTTCTTGTATTCACTCATGGCAGCATCATCCACCAAATCACCGTGACTAGCAATTACAGAAACCTGTAAATAAGTTAGACTTCCATATGCACAAGTCTGCTTCAATCTACAACTAGTGCAGACCTCTCCCACCATCTACATAGGTCTCAAATCCATCCTCTATTTCCATTTCTAGTATATAGATCTATTGGGCTCCCATAATCTCCCCTCTAGTTTACTGTAATATCCATCTTTAATCTAGATTGCTATACTATCTCTTTTCTTCAATCTAGATTTGCCTTTTCTTCAAAAAGAATATTACTTTAAAAAATATATTAAAACTGCAACTTTGGTCATGTGATTATACCACTTTGAACTCCTTAATGGTCAGTTATCTATATAAAGTATAAATCTTCATTATGATGCACAACGTTTCCATATACTTACTCTTCCTTCTCATTTGGTCTTTGCCTTCACGGTTTGTTCATTTTCTTTCACAAATGGAACTGCTCTCTATAGTACCATTTATGTGATGTGTTCTGTCATACATGTGTAACTATCTCAAATTGTCTGGCTGGAATGTCATGTCTTTTTTGTTGCATAACTATTTATTGCAAGAGTGCCTTCAACTAAACCTCTTTCCCAAACTATTGGGTTAGATCAAATGTTGCCAATGCTGACCTTGCCTATNACATATTAAATAGCTCAGGTATCTGGATTATGTTTTTGAGATTCTGTCCCTATTTAGATCACCAAAAATTAGCCTAGTGCTTGTTTTTCCACAGATAGTCAATACATATTTGTAATTTCAGTTGACNATAATGGCTTTGAGAATATTTTATGGTGTCAGCATATGTCTTAATGGGATTTAATAGATGTCCATGTAACACAGTAAATTAAAAAACCTTAACATGTTTAGGAAATGAGAATCCAATCTTTAGGTTTGAGTGTATAAAGTAGAGTAAGGGACTAAATCAGGAAAAAGAACGAGGTCAGTGGGGAAGAAGGAGAAGGAACTCTAAGGAGGAGATATTTATTAGGACACNGATGCTATGAAGCAGAGAAAAAGGGAAGAAGGAGGGATCTCAACAGGTGAGGCTAGTAGGAGGGTAATATAGATGAAGAGGGAAGAAGGAGAGATNAGTGACACTAAGGATANTTGAAAAGTCCAAAAAGAAACATCCTTTTAATTATTTTTAAGTTTTCTAAAAGCACAGATATATGTATATATTTTATATATAATGTATTTACATATATGCATTATATATGTTAAATGGAGTTACCTCATATGCAGTGATAGTGTTCACACTCCCTCTCCAACTCCAGAAACCATACACTATCTGAAGAAGAAACCTGTGCCAAGCAAGNGAGACACCTCCCTTAGAGTTATTGATCAAGNGATCCACAAGACTCCCAAAACACAATAGGCTATTGTCATGCCCTTGGTTGTTACACATAACTTGAAAGTAAGACTACTGCTTAAGATATCACACACTTAGGTCTTGGGACTTGGGGGAATCACACTGATATTGACCTGGAAAACTCCTCCCTGAGGGGCAGTCCTCATATTCTCAGAAGGTGCTATGCAAGCTGCCTGAGGAAAAACACTATTGACAAGTCTACCGAGCTGTAAAGCCTGAAAATCGTAAAAATAACTGTCCCTACAAGATATTTTCAGTGGAGCAATAGTGGAACTGATATCTTGGGGTTAACCAATAGGTATCTAATTGGAATTAAGTCCCCAGNAGGAAGTAACTCATTCCTGTAGTATATATATGTAGTGAAGAATCATGGTTGGAGAGNTCATAGACCCTAGAGGAAAACCTACTACCNACATTTTCNTAAATGAATATAGTTTTCAACTGTATTCTGAATGTTTATCCTAACCTTCATGCAGAAGTAGACTTCTGTCTGTAACAGACAGAGGTTACCACAGAGATCCAAAACAAGGCAAAAAATAGTCATGGTATNCCAAGCCCCAATTAGGACATTTACAACACAACCACTATGTCTAAGCTANGGGAACATCACAAAAGGAGGGAAGAAAGATTTCAAGAACCAAAGGACAAGAATGAACACTGGAAGATACTGTCTTCCAGACAGGGCAGGGATGCTGCACTCACAAACTCTCAACAAAATGGTTGCCTGGACAAGACCACAACTGTGGACAGNCCAGAGTAGANNTGAAGAAACTAAAGTAGGTCCCACCAGCAGATNAAATGCTACAGCTAGTNAATGGCTGCTGAGGGANGGGGAATCAGTCTCCTCTGGGGACAAGCCCCTAGGTAGCTTTCCTAATCTCACATGGATAGCTCCAAACAAGCATACATNTGAGAGCAACACTCACTGGACTCAGTAGGCTCTGCAAAANTAATAATTATGGAAGAATTGGTCAAGAATTTGAGAGGAGTGGGGCGACACGAAGTTGGGGGAGAGGTGGAAACGATGGAAACACAGTGTACTCATGCATAAAATTCTAAAAATAATTAAAATGACAGTTTAAAAAAGAAAGCAAGAAACCTCTTTTTTTTCCACAATAAATAACAAAAACAGCAAAAAGCAAACCCAAAACTTGNGGAGAACCAGACGCGGAAACTCTGTCCAGATTTTCCTTTTAATAGACAGTCCAGTGAAATGTAATTATCTTTTAAGATTCAAGTGCTTTTCAGTGAGTCTTTTGGCTTTATGTTTCATTTAATGTTTTATGAAGATAGTAAAAATATTTATAGAATTGTTAATGCTGGAATGCAGTGGATGAACTTCTGCTCTACACGTTCNTCTATCCTGCATTCTCATTGGTGGATCCGTTGATGGCTTTGTTCTCAAAGAAGTGGTTTGGTTTTTCTCAGGAAAAGAGAACTTTTAGAGTTTCTATTTCCTCGATTTCTANGTTTAATTTTAAAAATTTCGTCAGGAAGTTGGATACGGCAGCTCGTACTTGTGATTCTAAATCTCGNGAAGCCGAGGCAGGAGGAGAATAAACTGGGGCCNGACCGAACTGTATAGTGAATCTCTGTCTCAAACCAACCAACCAAACAAACAAGTACATTCTCCCCATTTAGGGACTTCGATGGTCTTACTGTGTCTTGAATTTTCTTTTTTTTCTTACTCCCACTCCCAAGTTGTGCCGAAATAGGAACTGGGACCATTCGTGAAGATGAGATCTCAGAAGGTNGTGATCCGGGACCTTGGGAGTTACAGCCGTAATCACGAGGAAAGAAGCAGAGCCCAACACTGGATGGAAGGGGAGCCAAGACAACTGTTACCAAAACCAAAGAACGCGGGACTTTGACGATGTCAGATCCACCAAGCCTACACTTCAAACCCTTGTTTCTGCACTTCCATATGAAAGAAATGCAAAGACATTTCCGTTTTAGCACCACAGAACAACAGAATTCTCTTCCCCANAGTGCTAGCAGTGTCTCACCCAGTCCAAACGCAGATTCAGTCACACCGTGGATGCACTTAGCCAAATAAGTTCGTTTCGTTACTAGTCCTAACTGGATTCCATGTACGAATTCAGAAGCCAGAAATATGAAGTCTGCCGAGACTCTTTCTTCATCCTTACCGCCACATCCTGTTAGTCACCATATTTTATTAGTTTCCTAAAACAAGAAGCTCTTTACTTCCCTCTGATGCCTTAAATTTTGAGTACATTTCTTTCCTCTTCAAGATAACATTGAAAATATTGATATGACATGCAAAGTCATGTACAGTCATTGTTAAATTACCAAAATAATTCACTTGAGTGGAATCACTACACGTTTTGCACTGGATTGAAAACTTAATTAAAATCATTTTAAAACACTGGAAACAATTTCAGATAAGAGAAAAAAAATCAAGGTATCCTTGAAAAGTCACTTTAAAAAATAGAATGCTTACCACCTAAGGTTACNAGAAAAAGAGTGAAAGTAAGAGAAAAAAACAGACACCCTTATAATTAGCAAAAGTAAGCTAACATAATATTGTAAACATTTGAAGATGGAGCATATTCCATAGTTTTATGTCAAGGAACTATAATATTTAACAATTCTACTTCAAGCTTTTTTAATTTAGGGAGATATTAAATCCACTGAAGAGATCTTATAATGTTGTAGTATTCTAATTTCTCCAGAGACGTAAATGTTTCCCACAGACTACAGTAAGTAAGATTCATCAAAAACAAATAACAGCATCAGGATTTGACCTTTGATTTTTCCATGCAATACACACAGACAGCTGAAAGAGTAATTGTATTATTATTAATAAGACTCTGTTTTCATATTATATTATTTCATATTATATCTAATTCTTGTCTTTTTCAATTTAAGTTCATCATGTTAGGTGGATTTATTCATAATCTGTCAGAGGAGAAATATTTTAAACATGACCCTCACTTAGTAGATACAATCCAAATTAAGAAGAATTTATGTGCAAACAACCTAAACTCAGCATAGGCCAACAATAAGACCATCAATGAGCGATGCATACTCACCTGTCACTTGATGCTGTTTACACTGCTGTACAAAGGAGGCTTAAGAAAACATCTCTTATCAATGAAGGTAGGTGTAGCTCAAGGGAAACAAGTGACTTTACAGCACTTGCGTAAAAAGATGGGTAAGACAAACATGGAGAACTCTGTGAATAAACCACACTCTCCTAAGAGCTGTGTTCTTTAGATCTACATCTGTCAGAAGATATATCTTGAATTCTCAGAAACATCACACCCAGGCATGTATTTGAATATTAATATAAATGCTAACATACTTTTAAGGTATTAAAAACAAGTGGGGATATACTCAGGTCTGGCACACTAGAAAGACTGAAGTAGATTTCTTAGGGATTATTTGGGATNCTGTCTCTATTACACATTCTTTTTTTNAAATTAATCACAGATTATTTTATTTATTCTACTTGATACTAGGGGACTTGCATGGAAAAGAGTAAGGTATGTCTTCAGTCTCTAAGAATTCTCCATTCTAANGGAGAAATTAAAGATTAAATTTGACAGGGCTAGAAGATGGCTCAGNGGGTAAAGTGTCTATCCTCCATCCTCTTGTAAGCATGAAGACCTAAGTTGGGATTCCTGCCAGCTATGTAAACAGCAGAATAGTAGCAGCATTTGTAATCTCAGCTTTTGAGGGTTTGGGGGTGGAGACACATGGATTCCTGAAGCTCTTTAGACAGACAGCCTAGTCAAATGAGTGAATTGAATCATCTCCAGGCTCAGCAAGAGACAGTCTCAAGAAATTAGGGGGAGTACAATCAATGGGGACATTCAGCACTGACCTCTGACTCACTCACACACATACCATACCCACAGGAACATACATACATATATACATGTGTGTGTGTGTGTGTGTGTGTGTGTGTGTGTGTGTGTGTGTGATGAAATGTGAAGAAAAATATTGGTAAAATGCATCTTACAGTGCTTCTTGGTAAGTTAGTATTCAAAAAAATCGGTCCTGCTGCTGATGTCCACAGATGATGATTATTACACCTAATATTCGTTTGTGCTTGCATTAGATCTTTATCATACAGGGAATGTAGCAGGAGTATGTANGGTAGCTCTCCAATCAACTGAAGTTCAACTACTTCTTAGGCATACAAGTAATTTGCTTTNCAAACCTATGTGTACTTATGCACATTTAACTGTGTTCNACGGTTATAAATATAAAGATTTGAGGTTTAATAGTTCAATAGTAGAGTAAAACACAATACAGTGAGGAAAAGAAAGTATTTTGGAGTGTCTGCTACATAACTAATCTTGCAAAGACAGTTTTATTTATTCTATTAGAAGATTGATGCTTGAGTTAAAATAGTTCCCTGGGACCTACCATCAGGAAGTGGCAGAGTTGAGCTTTGCCCCAGGGCTATTATTATAGGTGGTTGCCATTCACCCCTTTCATGTAATATGTGGCCAACTTCTAACACTAGGGGTAGAAGGATAATCTGTGTATGGTAAGCTCTAAAAATGTGTTTTGTTTACTGGAAATTTAACAATTTTCATTTAATTAACCTTCTGACAAATGAAGAAAATTATCTCTGTGAAAAGATTCTGTGACTTGGCTCTTATTTCTTATCTCACTGAATGTGATGATTTCCATTTTATCTATGTTGTTACAAATGACTCAATTTAATTANTTATGATGGCTAAAGAGTAAAAGATGTGTGGGGTTTTTTTCCTTAAGGAAACATTAAGTTTTTGAGAGGACTGATATATTTACTCTTCTTTAAATATTATTTACACATGTATTGAAATATACACATGTACTGAAACAACATATGGCACCCCATAAATATATATAGTTATTTTGCCTCTGTGTTTCAGTTTTTAAAAAGAGGCCATGAATTTGAAAGAGAGCAAAGAGGGGTAAAAGAGGGGGTCTAGAGGGAAGAAAGAGAAAGAGAAATGATGTAATTATACTGTAATCTCAAAAAATGAAAGAAAAAAGGAAAAATCTAAATTTAAAATAAAAAAATTCTAACAGATATTATCACGGTAAAGTACATTACATTTTTAAAGANGACTGTCCCATCCCTGTTCCTTCCTTGGCCTGTTACTAGTTAGTCTTAGACACCTAGTATAAGCAAGATTGAGAGCAGAAGCATAGACTTACTCTCCTTGCAATGATTTGAAAGCATTATGTTAAGATGAAGCCTCCTACCAGTCTACTTAATCTTTTCCATCCTTTAGGGTTGATAATATCCAAGTGAAGGATAATGAGTTGGCTCCAAAAAGTACCTCAGGGAATCTTAGTGTTTTGTTAGATGTACAGATACTGTGTAGACATGTGGAAAGAGACTTGGGTTAGATTTGTGAATATTTTGTTTCCAATGCTCAGCTCTTAATGTTGGATTTCATAACATAGCAGCTTTGACTCTGGTCATTAATACAATGTTCAATTCTTGTAAGCTCCTNTGAGAAACAAGGTCAAGTNGTTGAGGTACGGAAGTGCTATTTCTGTCATAGGCCTACACTACACACATCAGCTGCAGCTCATGAAACCATGCCACCCATTTGTTTGAGCTACATGCACTTGGCTGTGAGGGGACTAGCAATAAGAAACCTCTGAGGCTGAAGCATGCTCACCGAGGACTGGGGGCACAAAAATAAATCATAACGGGAATCCCAGAATCACACATCATTGAGGCACCAACGAAAGAACAAAACCCAAATATTTAAAGAGACACATTCTTTAGAGGTTTTCTTTCAATGAAGTTGTGGAAAGGGTCCACTTGCTTGTTCTCTGAAACAATAAAAAAAAAAGTGCAGAGGAAAAGAACAGAAAAAAAAAATTACTAGAAGAGGAAAACAGTAAAAAAAGGGGGGGGGAGGGCATGAAGGCATTTTTGGTCTGGAAGTAATCTTATTAAGAAGGAAATAAACATNAATANTGGGGACTCACAATTATCACAGAACATTATTTCTGAGCTGGCCTTGGCTTGAAGAAAAACTGAATGTGGCTGGTNATTAAAGTTAAGTTAAAATCATTTTGGCAGGTTTTTTTCCCCCCNNTNNTTTNNTNNCNTTNNANTTTTTTTNAAGTACTTTTTGTTGCTGTGATGAAACACCATGACCAATAGCAATTTAAGGAAGAAAGAATTTNGTTTGGCTTATGGTTCTTAAGGGCTGGAGTCCACAACACCAGGCATAGCANGGCAGTGCCTGGCAGGATTAGGAAGCTGGTAGATCACATTTTATCTGCACACAGGAAACACAGAATGAGGACACAGAGTGGAGGGAGGNGATCAACCCTCAAAGTCCGTCCCNCAGTTTCTTACTCCTTCTACTAAGGCTGCACCTCCTAAATGTTCCCTAACAGTGCCACCAGCTGAAGATCCAGTGTTCAAACGCATGAGCCTATGGGGGCATTTCTTATTCAAACCACAGCAATGGGGCCAATCAACAATAAAGAAACCTTTTGGGAAAGTAGAAAACAGCATAATTTCAATTTTTAAAATAGCCCCCAAAGCACACTACTTCTTATAGTGTTCTTTCGTACAGATATCTGATGGCTCCAATTCAATTAAAAAAAAAACTGCTTAATTTATCATCAAGAATAAATGTGTGAAATATAAAATTAATGTTTGAAATTGTACAGTATTATCAAATGTCTATTTTTTCAGAAACCTTTGACTCTTATCTTTGTAGTTACCACCCCATAGATAAGCAATGAACACTTTGCAGCCTGACCCTAGACCTTAGATTTCCTAGAGAAGTTAATTTTTTTTTTTTTTTAAAAAAAAAGGAAAGGTCAAGAGTTAAGCTTCATATACATTCCAGACTAGAGCACAAAAGTGGCTGGATCCTGGGAGGCCATCCGGTCTCCATCTCATCTCTGTGTTTAGTACTCCTCAAGGGGCCCTCAGACACACAGTAAGCTATTTGTCTGCAATCTGCTGGGCTCCGCTGGTCATCTCTCCACAGACAATGTGGATTGGTCTCTGTCCTTGGCATACTGGATGCTAATTTGAAACTTCTGGCGTCTCATTCTCTTTCACTGATGCTGCTGTTATTTCAAACACTGCTGTAGATGAGTTTGGCGGGGAGGGATTTTCTTTTCTAAGCTAGTAATTATTTCCTTTCCTTTTTTCTTCTATAAAAGTGCTCTATAGGGGGCTGGAGAGACGACTCAAAGGTTAAGAGCACTTGCTGCTGTTGCAGAGGATCCGGGTTCAGTTCCAAACGGTGCTTCACAATCACCTGTGACTCCAGTTCCAGGGGATCCAATGTCTGATGCATCTGCACACTCACATACCAAAACAACAAAAAATTACAACCCATAAAAAATAAAATTAAAAGTGCTCTATAATTTATAAAAGATATTGAAGTAAGGCATGAGGACATGAGAGGAGGGAAAGGAAAGATGGGAAGGCTGTTCATTTGTGAGAGCCTCATGTTTGTTGTGGGGGAACACTGGTATGGAAAAATCTGAAAACGAAAACTGGAATTAAAGTTTGAGATGGAAACAAGTCAATGATTGCGAGTTTTCATGAGTTTACCTATGAAGCTGTAGTTATCAATACACTTGCTTACCGGATACTTGGTTGATAAATGAGGCTACACTGGGCCACACCACAGGGCCTTGTTCAACGTTGTCAGAGATCAGTGAATACAGTTGTTACCTGCTGCCTGACTCNCATCACACTTACCTAGTCAAAGACTCTCTCACTATCCTCCTCAGCTATATCTCACAGTTTTGGGGAGCCAAGAACTGACCTTGGATTACNTTCTGTACAGTATCTTCATGTTCCTACTCCATCTGCAAAATGCCAGAATAATGAGTGGTACATCCTGGAACAGTAGAAGGTAAACAAGTTGTTCTCACTCTCCTGCAGAGCCTGACTAGGCTTCTTTANGGAAGATGCCATGATGTTCCTTCTGTCATTTTGATATCTAAGCAGCAATTATAACTATTCATTTAACTTGCTCTCTCTTCTCTGCTCCTCCTAATGTATTACATATGTTGTTCAACTCTTCCTGGAATCCGTTTAGTCTGCAGTGTGTGTGGTTGGAAAGTTGTAGCTATTGATATCACCAATGAGGACTTCTGCACTAGACTAAAGCATCTCAAGNAAGGACATGCCATCAACAAGTTTTAAACCACCGATAAAGAGAATATCCAAGTACTTTCTGAAGAAAGAAAACTATTTCTTAAACTAAGAATTATATGGTATTTCTAAAATTGTAACTGTATGGAGTTTGGAGAGATGGGTTCACGGTTAGCAATGTATCCTGTTCTTCTAGAGGAACCTGGTTCAGCTTCCAGGACCCCTGTCAAGTGGCGCACAACTCCTTCTAAGTCCAAGGGACCCTATAGTCAGCCACACACATATGGCACACACACACACACACACACACACACACACACACACACACACACACACACACACACACACACACACACACACACTACTCCTCCCAAGAGCCATAGACTTTCTCACAATAACCCAGAGCCAGGCATGGGTCACCTTCCTTGGAGTTTTTGGTCAGGAGAAACTAAGAGACTCCAAAAACAGCATTGGCTAGCGCTGTTTTTCCTGATTGATTTCAAGAANTTGAAATCAAGTCCGTACTAGTGAAGATACTGACCACTTTGGACACAGGACTTGGAGAAATGGAGCTGGAATTAACCTGGAAACCACCTCTCTGAGGATTAACTCTTACAGTATCTGAAGTTCTCATGTAAGTTGCTGCAGGAGAAACTCAGTCAGTAGTCCTACCCATCTGTGAGGCCTAAAGACCACAATAATGACCAGCACAAGTTATTTCTGATGGTGCAATGATAGCACTTATATTTGGAGTAAGCCAAAGCTATATAATTGGACTTAATGCCCAGCCAACAGGAAGAGGAAATTCATGCCTTATATTGTAAAACTAGCCAACTACCTGTGATTGGTGAGGTCACAGACCCTGGAGAGAACCTACAGTTGCCACTTTCCTAAATCAGTATAATTTCTAACTTCATTCTAAATAGTTACCCCCTAGGCCCACTGTTAAGAGTAGCTTTCACTATTCATCAAAGACATTTCTTTTTGCAGCAAAGGGAGATGATCACAGAAAGCTGCAACTGGTCAAAATGCAGAGAACAACAATTCAGGGGTTGCCCAAGCCCAGTAGTTACATATAAAATAACCCCTACACCTAAGATTAGCGACCATCACAGAAGACAGGGTGGGAAGAGTGTAACATCCAGAGGACCTGGATGATGTGTTCTGTGAGATACTGTCTTCTATATATGACATGGGAGCTATATCTAGAAAATATAAATAATATGGCTGCCTAAACAAGGCCTGAAAAATGGCAACGCAATTCAACATCCCAACAACATACAACTCACATGGCCTCTCCCCTAGATGAAGAGCTGTAGGAAGTCAATGTCTGCTGAGAGAGAGANAGTCTTCTCCAAGGATGAGCCCANTGATAGNTCTAATGCCAGGAAGTCAGCCCTAAATACATACACACATAGGAGCAACACTAAGTGGACTCAGTAGGATATATACATACATATAGCATATGTATATATAATAATAATTAATAATAATAACTAAAGAAAATGGTCATGGTTTTGAGAGGAAGTTGGGGGAGGCACAATTGGGGTTGTAGGAGAGCAGCGAACTTGGAATGATGTAAGTATAGTACTCATGTATGAAATGCTCAAAAAAAAAACATTTCAAAAGAAAGAAGCATAGACTTTAACACTATAAAATCCTCTAGAAGAAAATACAGGAGAAAGTCTTGAGGACTTTATTTTGGGTGGAGACTTATTAGTTTCTTACTTCAAGCACTGAAGACTTCAGCAAAATTAGGTATTTCCTCAGTGTCAGATATTATTAAGCCAATGAAAACCCAAGGAACAGGCTTGGAGCAAAGGTTTTGTACAATAAATGGCTGATAAGGGTGCTTTATCTAGCAACCATGAAAAAATTCAAACCCAATAAAAAGAAAGATAATACCCAATTACAAAGAGGTTGTAATATATGAACAGACATTTTGCTAAAGATACACAGATGGTAAATTAGCCCACAAATAAAAAGGCAAGATCATTAGTCATCAGAGAAATGGGGATTAAAATCATAACTTGATGCCAAGAGAATATTTAAGACTTAAAACAATGAAGACTATAAATGCTGAGGAGGAAATGAAGGGACCGGAAATATTATCCATAGCTGGCAGGAATAAAGTGTGTCAGTCTCTGGAAAGAATGTAGCTGTTTCATTTATGTTCAAAACGTTTTCCCTGACCAGACTTCTTCCTGCGTAAAAACCTATGTTCACCTAACATTTTTATGGATGGTTACCACCACTATCTTCCAACTTGTCCGAAACTTGAAATGACTCAGTCTCTAATCTAGTGACTGTATAACCAAGTAGTAGCACATCCATACAGTGGAATATTCCTCAGCAATGAAATAAAACTAATGACACACTCGGAACATGTAGGTCCTAAATGTATTCTGCTAATGGAACAAGTATAGTTTTAATTATTCTATTTATATGATAAGTCTATCAGCCCCAAATGGTACCATAACTGTATAACCTCAGCACCCGAGAGGCTGAAGCCAGAGTAAGTTCAAGGCCAGCCTGGCTACTAGCAAATGTGAATTAAGCCTGGGCTGCAAGTGAGACTCTGTCTCAAAAACAAAGCAAACAAACAAAAACCAAGCAAACAAACAAACAAACAAGCACCTGTTAGAGCAGTGGTTTTCAACCTTCCTAATGCTGTGACCCTTTAATAGAGTTCCTCATGTTGTAGTGACCCCAACCATAAAATTATTTTTGTTGCTGTTTCATAACTGTAATTTTGTTACTGTTAGGAAAGTAAATATTTGTTTTCGGATGGTCTTAGGCAACCCCTGTGAAAGGGTCATTCACCCTCCAGAGGGGTCATGACCCACAGGTTGAGAACCACCAGTTTAGAATGAATGCACTAGATGTTGTCAGGAAAATTGAAGCACTTGGCTCAAAGGATATAGGAAAACACTGTATACAGTAGAATAAAATCTTGTATTTTTAAAAAACACTTTTTGTTTATATGTTCTCACCTCATCATTTTCATCTTATCATTTTCCACTAAATATTTTATGCATTTGACACTGTCATGTTTGTACACTACGTACTGTGGTCACATTCGACATTCACCACCCTCTTTCATCCTTCCCTCACACTGGCCCCCTTACTCTTCCCAGCTAGCCCCCTCTTCCCCTCACTTCTTTCTTTTCTTTTTCTCTTTCCTCCTCCCCTCTATTCCCATCTCCTCTCCTCTCCTCCTATTCCTTCTCTTCTCCTTTCCCCTCCCTCCCCCCCCTTCCTTCGTTTATTCCTGCCCTGTACAGGCAGTTACAGATTCTGTGATTTTGTGTTTACAATGCTGATGTCAGATGTAGAAGATAACACCCCATTGAACTCTCCCTCATCTTTGGACCACAACAGTCCTTCCACCCCTCTTCTCTAAAGTTCCTGGGCCTCCAAATGTTTGGCACAGATACCATGTTTAGGACTGAACACTCAGCGTTAACTTATTCTCATCACCTTGGCCAGTTATAAGTCCCCATTTGACTGTTAAAATCATGTTAATTTGTACAGTGCTATGCCAGGGGTGATGATTAATGTAATATGTCAGCCACTGAGGAAGGCAATTGGAAAAATCAATAGTGACATACAACTGATTCTCTCACATCCCTTTTACAATTTGTCACTGGATTGAATAAAGCCCCATGAATTAAATCTGTGACCCACAGTGGCCAAAGAGATATCATTAGAGGACTAAATAGCCACCCACAGAAATCCTAGTATGTTTCAGCAATGAGCTATAGCATGACGAGGGGGACTTGACAATAATTTGTGTTGGAGAGTATAAGCAAAATTCAAGCACTATGTAAGTCAAAAGTAGGCCTGCCTATATGAAAAACTAAAGTGAAATATGGCTTTATTGGAAGACATGTAATCAGAAATTTTCTTACTTGTGGAACTAAGACATCGAATGATGACAGCTTATCCCCTGTAGATGGCTGAAATTTACTCTACCAATTGTATTACAGAGAACTGGTAAGAAATACGANGATGTCCAGAGTAGGACAATGAATGGTACAGGAAATAGAATCCATGCCATAGAAAAAACAGTTTGATCACAGGAAAACATCAGCCTAGATATGAGGAAATGTACATCCTGTGTCATTAGTGCTGCCTACATCACTCACCAGGTGCTTCTCAAAAGACCAAATGTGTTGTGTGTAAAGTAATCATCTACCCAAGGCTAATTATTTTCCTCTGAGATAGATCTTTTTACATATAAATGTGTCACATCACTGGTGACTGCTGTTGTTATTCTTTTTCTTCTTTGGTCTTGATTGGGATCTATCTTTCTGAGGGGCCTCGAGCAGGCTTGCTTTTGCCTTGGGATATTTGGTAGTGAATCAAACCATGCAATGGGCATTCAAAATTCTCAGTGGGTAAACTTTCTGGGAAAAAAATGATACACCAAAGCCAGCTGCCCCTTGATGCACACTGTGTTATTCAAATTCACTTCTCAGAAGGGCCCTTACCTAAAATAAAGGCGTTTGCTTGGTGCTGGCCCTTCCACTGACTTGTCTTGTATCTAAATAGCTATTTTGTGAGCCTAGCTTTTAATGGTTGAGCCATCCCTCTAGCCCTAGATAACTACCTTAAAATGAAGACTCTCTTCCCAGTGATGCTCTGATGTATCCACAAGGCATCGCTATCATCATCATTCCTCTTAGTAAGTATAAGCCTGGACTCAACAGCAGAGTGCTCTTCAGGAATTCTAAGGATGCAAAACAGAGGGGTGGTATAGGTTTCCACTAGCTGGTGGGATCATATTGTACATTTATTTTGATGTTTAAGAAGGTTGATAATAAACACGAAGACATTTTAAGCAAGAAAAAAATTAAGATTAATCTGGTAACAGAGTTTAAAGATATTCAGCCACTAGGTAGAAAGTCATCTGGGGTTCCATATTAGCAGTGGAATAAAAGAGATGTGTGACTGGTATTTTAACTGCATATAGATGTCTATTTCAATAACAAGGTGCAAGGACATCAATGTAAAGTCCTGGACTCTGTGACAAGATCACTATGATGACAAATGCAGAAGTGGGGATCTGCCCAGGAGGAGAAAAGTGGCTCTCTTTTGTCTATGTTCTATCTTCATGACTGTTGGAATCCAGGAGCTAAAACCAGGGAACATCTGGCATTCCAGGCTGTTATCTTCTACTACCCTACCTTGCGGATATTTGGGCTCTGCTCTTAGAAATGTCAGAAGCTACACCTATAAAGTCTTACCAATATGACTGAGTAAACATTAGCTGAACAAGGACAACAGCAATAGACATGCTAAGATGGATGGCCAAAAATCCAGAAGGCCTCAAGAGTACATAAGGACTACAGACAGCTAAGGAATGCTGAAAGCAGGAGAAATAGTCTTTTCCAGGGAAGAGCACACCAAATGGTTATCCAATAATACTAAATGGTCAGCTCTGAAAACATATATACAAGTGATGGGGATGTCTTTCTGTACACTGTGAATATGTGTTGCTCTGATTGGTTGATAAATAAAATGCTGATTGACCAGTAGCCAGGCAGGAAGTATAGGTGGGATAAGCAGACAAGGAGAATTCTGGGAAGAGGAAGACTGAGGGGGGAGACACTAGCTGCTGCTGAAGGAACAACATGCCAGCAGACCAGTAAAGCCACAGAACATGTGGCAAACACAGATTAATAAAAATGGGTTAATTTATGTGTAAGAGCTAGTCAGTAATAAGCCTGAGCTAATGACTAAAGAGTTATAATTAATATAAGCCTCTGAGTAATAAATTTATAAGCAGTTGTGGGAACATGGGGCTTGGTGAGACCCAGACAAAACTTTCTCCTATATACAAGTAACATTATACATACTGAGGAGGTTCTATTTATAATATATATATATATATATATAATATATATAATATGCTATACATATATGCATACAACAACAATCTTTGGAAAAAGAGGCCATAAATTTGCAAGAGAACAAAGAAAATTATATGGGAGGGTTTGAAGCAAGGAAAGGGAAAGGGAAATGATATAAGTATGCTACAATCTCAAAATTCAGAATAAAAGAAACAGAAATTCCAACCTTATCACGAGTAGTTATTTGAAACACTTTAGGTAAATGTCTTCATTATTATCCAGGTCTTCACATGGCATAGTTTCTGCTCCTCTGTCCCTTTCAAAGTCTTTGATTTGGTCTGAGTATTTGAGGCCAGTTTAGAGTCTACATGAAATCATTCTTCAGCACATAAACAGATGCATCTGAAATCCAAAGAAGCCAGTTTTTAAAATCAAGCTTCCATCTAGATTCTATGCCCTGCCACCAGTAGCAAAACTTAAGATAATAGAATGATACTTGGCATAAGATTGGTACTCACTTGACATGATTATATAGTATTATTATACCCAAAAGATATTTTCTTAAAATCATTTCAAGAGTATTTATGTAAAAAATCCACAGTAGAAAAATTATTAAATTTTGATTGCTTAACATAAAACTGAGGAGAAATTAATGGAGTGATTATATTCTGTCTGTCATTCCTCAGAAGAGTTTTCACTGTTTATAAACAGAAGTGATACAGGTTTGGGAACAACTTTGTTGCCACTGGGTATACTGTACATTTACTTTACAACTCACCGTGTTCCTCAAATCATAAGTTCATTAACTTGAATAAGGTTATCTTCTATGTCCCAGCAACTCCTGGGGCACACAGTGTCTACTTGGGAGAATCCATCTCAGTTTATTTAAATAGTGTGGATAGTCAAACTGTCAGGATGAGCACACAGAATTGGTAGTGCTGTTCACGTAAAACCTGCTTTCCATATCTAGCTTGTGACTTATTTTGCATCACAAATGATTCTATTAGTTGTTTTGTATTTCATGAAAGTGTCTTTGTTAATTTAAAATAACATGCAGTTGTAATTTGTACACCTTTTATCTATAAACAGTTGAACATTCCCCAACAGAGCAATTCACTTGAAACAAATGAGAAATGTGAAGCACAAATCAGATATTTTATTTACTACAGTGCATGTTTTTTCCTTCTTAATTTGTATGAAATTTTGCTTGGAGTCTCTCAGGTGTGATTGGCCTGAGGTCCTCCTGATTGAACTAGACCCTCCTCTACCAGGCTGACTTGGACAGTGTTGCTGATTCTAAGCATTTGACTTCGTGCCCTTTTGGCTACCTATAAAAGATGACTTTCTCTTTCCCCTAATCTGGGTTATTACCTAGATTGTTGCATAGAGACCTAAACTCACACGTCCTTGCCTCCAGCCTGGAATGTCTCCTCTTTCACGTGGGACGATTCTGCATCTTCTCCATGCCTCCCAATCCATCAGACTTCTTTATATTCTAGTAGCTTACTTTATGTCTGTGTCTGCACTTTACCTTGGATACCCTTCCAGTTGAAAGGCTAAATGGCAAGTTATTTTTCTTTTAAGATCTAGGGGCTGAGATTCTAAAACACAATGGTAATTTTATTATTAAACTGAATTAACAAAAAAAACCCACCACCAATCATACCAAGCTGATATTTGATAAATGCATCCTGCCTTAGTTACTGTTGTATTGCTGTGAAGAGACACTATGACCAAGGCAACTTATAGAAGAATTAATTGGGGCTTGCTTACGTTTTTCAGAGAGTGAGTCCATGATCATAGTGGTGGGAAGCATGGCAGCAGGCAGCATAGGCATGGTGCTAGAGCAGTAGCTGAGAGCTTATATTTTATTTTCAAGTTGGAAGCAGAGAGAGACAGAGACAGAGACAGAGAGACAGAGAGANAGACAGAGAGAGAGAATAACTGGGAATGGCATGGCATGGGCATTTGGGAACTCAAAGCCCACCCCCACCCCCAATGATGCATCTCCTCTAACAAGGCCACACCTCCCAATCATTCCCAAAACAATTCCACAAACTGGGCAACAAGCATTCAAATATATGAGGCTTAAAGGACCATTGTCTTTTAAACCACCACTCACCTGATGATAAGATTCATTCTTTGATATCAAATTAACACCATGATAAAGTGAGTCACGCACTATTTTGGATCCCAGGTTTATGAAAAAGATACTTTATTTACGTGGTGCACTGGCCAGGCTTTTTGTCAAGTAGACACAAACTAGAGTCTTCTGAGAGGAGAGGACCTCAATCAAGATAATGCCCCACACAAGACCAGCCTTCAGGCATACCTGTGGGTGGTTTCTTGATTAATGATTGATGTGAGAGAGACCAGCCCACTGCAGGTTGTGCCACCGCTGTGCAGTTGGTCCTGGGGTATATAAGAAAGCAGACTAAGCAAGCCATGGAGAGCAAGCCAGCAAGCGGCAGCTAAACAGCACTCCTCCATGCCCTCTCCCTCAGTTTCTGCCNNCAAGTTCCTGCCTTGACCTCTCTTCTTAACAGACTACAGCTGTAAGCTGAAATAAATCTTCTTTCTCCTCAACTTGCTTTTGGCAATAGTGTTTTATCACAGCAATAGAAACCCTAAGATAAAACCCATTACCAGGTTGTGGGACATTGCTGTAACAGACCTGACCATGTGTTTTGGGGAGGATTGTGGAAGGGACTAGAAAAGCCATTGAGTGTTGAGAGCCTAAGTAGGCATTGTAGGAATTTAGAAGATGATGCTGAAAGCAGTGCAGACACGGAGGCCTGCTTGTGAAGTGTTAGGGAGAAGCAAAGATTCTATCAAGGTCAGTTACGTGGTATTTTGAATTAAAAACAACTAGAATGAAACCATTGCTTTGCTGTGACAATGGTCATCAACCACAGATGAGAAATTAGTGGTAAAGAGAGACCAACGTCATCAGAGTGAAAATGTCTGTATTTCCTCATGGTCAGCACTCAGAAAACTGTGGTCCAGAGGGGGCCAGGGCTACATCTCATCCTGGCAGAACTTGGTATATATAAGCGTCTCCTGGGTGGTACTGGCTTTGATGGCATAAAGGGGTCATGGAGAACACCTGAGGCTTGCTACTGTGTAGTGGGACTGGAGTCCTTGGAGAAAGGCTGGAAGAGACCACTAAATGAAGTTGAGCTGCTGTTTCAGTAGAAGCCCCAGGATTGAAGGGGTCATGGAAAGAAATTTAGGTAGCAGTCAGTGTCCCTAAAGAGAGAGCAGAAGAGGCTATTAGTGAAAGTGGAGCTATGTGGATCTCATATAAATGACAGATGCTCTCAATGGCACCTTGCATGGTGAATCTTTTCCAGGAGATTTGGGGTTTATGTTTTCCTCTGTCCATCAGAACACTCACTATAGCAGTACTTCTTAAATAATGAGACTTGACATTTGAAATTACCCCTACATCCACGGGCTGCAGAACGACCATTGTGTGAACACTACTATTAACAACATTAATCTTGTTGTTCATCTCTGTACCACAGCTCCTGGGTAAACAGGTGTATTGTCAACGACAGACAGTAATATTTTGAAAATAATCTCTTTTTTTCCCTCTGTGCAGTTAAGTCTCAACAGGGGGCTTAAAATATTCAGCAAACCATGTAGTAAACAGATGTGCTGTCATTGGGCTATGTTGCTCCATTCATAGAGCAGGGTCAGGGGAGATTAGGTAATTCTTAGGGGCCCTGGATTAGGAATGGTAAGTGAGCATAGGCTTCAATTTAAAGTTCCCAGCTTCATTAGCCTCAGACAAGTCAGCCTGTACTCTGGAGCTCTGAAGCCAAGCATGGACTCTTCCTTAGTTATGGAATTGGATACCACATCCTTTGGGGATGCTGGTAAGGTCTTCTTCCCTGCAGAATGGTCTTTGTTGCTTCTTCCTCTGTTGACACATCCTCTGGAGGGAGTCACTGTGTTCAGTACACACTTCAGCAGGGAGGACCTTATGCTCTATCTCCCGAGGACCCTGTGTCCTCGTACTGTTCCAAAGTACTTGGAAGTTTTCCTTCCAGATCTGTTTTTTTTGTGTGTGTGTGTGTCTATGTATTTATCTATTTATTCATCCATATAACAGCATGAATTCACACTGATTGTAACTAAAAAAATAATTTGAGTTATAATCCCCATCTTACTTTATTCATTTTGTAGCTCAAAAATTTCACTCAATCAAGATTTAAGGAAGCCTTCCTTCCTTCTTCCTTTCTTTCTTTCTTCTCCTGCCTGTCTGTTTCTCATCCTCCCCTCTTCCTCCTCCTTTCTTTTTTTCAGCCCTTCTTTGTTTTATAATAATACAAAATATTCAAAGCTTACCTGCAGTCTGGGAATCAACTGTTTCTTCAGTGAAGAAAGCATACTATTTAACTCATAACAATCTTAGGTAATTTGTTTTTCTGGTTTAATCCAGCACATTTATTATCTATTCATTAAAATTTGACTTTCAAGGCTCAGTGATGGCTATTCTTGTTTGTCAACCTGACTACATCTGGAACAAAAACTCAAAAAATGGAGGGCATAACTGTGAGGGGTTTTTGTTTGTTTCTTTCTTTTTTTTCTGATTAATTTGAAATAAGAAGATATACTTCTAATCTGNATCTTTGAGTTAGGAAGACATGATTTTCATCCAGATCTTTTGAGCTGGGAAAAGATAAGACTTTAATATGGATCTAGAGGTGGAAAGACACATCTTTAACCTGGGCCACACCTTTTCCTGGGAGCCTATACAAGGACATGGAAGAAGGAAGCTTTTGCTCTTTGCCTGCTTGCCCTTGCCTTGCTAGCATGTCCATTCCTTCACTAGCATTACAGCCTGCTTCTTCAGGATTCTACTGAAGACTGGCTGAGACACACAGCCTGTGGACTGAGCAACTTCTGGATTCTTGGACTTTCCATTAACAGCCAGCCATTGTTGGACTAGCTGGACCACAACCTGTAAGTTATTCTAATAAATCCTTTCTATGTATATCTATATATATATATATCTATATATCTATATATCCATAAATAGATAGATACAGAGATAGATAGATAGATAGATAGATAGATAGATAGATAGATAGATAGATAGATAGATAGATGGATGGATGGATGGATGGATGGATGG